>JAKMXJ010019016.1:0-11905 GCA_029339935.1 Anguina tritici
TTTATGGGGGGGGGGGGTATTTATGTCCTCTTACGGTATAGCTGATACATTTTGAAAATTTTTAAAAAATTGCTGTCCCACTCAAATATTTTTCGATATTTTTTGTTTTGTATTTCTTCGTTCTTGTTCATTTCTCTTTTCCTCCTGCTTTTTCTTGTTGTCTTGTCTAACGTCTTTCTTTCAGTATCGATTATGGCAACTCGAAACAAGCTGAAGTGCCGCGTCATTACTTTGGAAGAGAAGTAGCTGGTCATCGAGGCTTCCGCGGCAGTCGATCAGGTTACAAAGAAAACGAAGAGCCTAAAAGATCTCAGTAAGGACTTCAAGGTGCCACGCTCTACGGTTCAGACGATACTTGAGGACAAGGTAGTCGTTCTCAAAGCAATTGATGAAGGAGGTGAAGCAAAGAGAGCTCGATTCAGGCCAGTAAAGCACGATGTTTTAGAAGAGGCTATTCTTTGGTGGTTCAAGGCGGTACGCAGCGAAAATGTGGACATGTCCGGTCATCTTTTGATGGTAGGATTTGTTCTCATTTTCTTGTTCTAGCTTTTTGCTGTAGGAGAAAGCCAAGAAACTGGCGGATGAAATGGCAATGAAGCTGAGGAGTTTGCTGAGAAGACCAGTAACGGAAGAGCAAAGCGCATCGGAGTCTGAGAAGAAGGCAGATGAGCTTCAGGCGTTCGAAGCGAGCGAAGGATGGATGAGCGGATTTAAGCACCGGCACTCGATTGTTTTTAAAGCAAAGCAAGGTGAAGTGGCGGACGTAGATCTGGAAACACTCGGAAACTGGCAGCAAGATGTTCTCCGTGAAACAATTTCCAAATTCACTGCGGAAGATGTGTTCAACGCAGATGAGACGGGACTCTTCTGGAAGCTGCTCCAAAACAAGGCATTGGCTTTCAAAGGTTGCTTTTCTTGAGAATATTATGAGTTTCCTGGTGAATTTTACGTTTTCAGGTGAGCGTTGCACTACCGGAAAGGAGTCCAAGGAGCGCATCACAGTGCTGCTCGGAGCAAACATGAGCGGATCGGAGAAATTGCCTCTCCTCGTCATCTGCAAATCAGCCAATCCTCGTGCTTTCAAGAACAAGCAAGTTCCGCTCACATAAATCCGCTCACATACAGAAATCTTGGATGACGAGTAAGACTTCTTGTGGTTTTCTTGGTTAATCAAAGGACCTTCAGGGGATATTTTCGAGGACTGGCTCAAGTAATGGGACCGCAAGATGAAGCGTGATGAAAGAAAGGTGCTGCTCTTTCTAGAAAACTTCTCTGGCCATCCGAACATCAAGCTGGAACAAATCACGGTGAAGTTCCTCCCACCAAATGCGACTGCTGCGTCTCAGGTTTTGTTTTCACGATTTTGCTTTGATTGAACATTTTCTTTTGGCCATGCGACCAAGGCATCATCCAGAATTTAAAGGTGCATTATTGCCGCTATCTCCTTCGTCAGCGAATTTATGCCATCGACGCCAAGGTCAACTACAAGATTGATCTGCTTAAGGCGCTTCAGTTTTTGCGAAGAGCATGGATCGATGTAAAGGCGAAGCCTTAGGTTCAGGCTAGGCCAGTGCACCTTAGGGTGCGCTCAACCATCTGTCCTAAACTACCAAAAACACGTAAAAACAAGAACGCCGAAGTTGAAAAATTCTGGTGTTTTGGTCACTGAGGTTTTGACTAAGCTCCGTTTTTCTCACTTGATAAAAAATCAAAATGTTTTTATGCGATTTGTGATTAGGGACGGAAAATGATGGCCGATTGGGGTTCCGGATCGGGACTGATAGAGGAATCCGGGGCACCACGGAGTCCCGGGCAAATTTCCGGGTATTAAAAAAGGTACCAATTTCGCTGAAAAGCGTTTGTTTTTTTTACAAATAGACCACTCGGGTTTGGCGATTTCCAAGGCAGGGTTCGGCCGGAGCGAACGGAGCTACGGACTGCGGTTTTACCCCTGAATTAACCCGGGTGGGGGCCCGCCCGTTTTCGTCTCTGCTTTTGGTTTTCTGCCAATTTTAGATTTTTTGAGTTGTTAAAAAAAGTCCGAGCCCGCTACAAGTCTAAAAAAATCGGTGGTTTTTACAGCCTTTTAATTTTGTACAATTTTCATTTTCAAACATTTAAGAGTTTTCGACTTACCCTAACACAAACTCTTCCAGGTCGAGACAGTTTGTTGGGAGATCTGTCGGTGTAGCCGGGTTTACATTCACATGCGTATGACTGTTCATTGTCTAAACAATAATTGATGTTACAAATGAATCATTGTGGCTCAATGATTAGTTACAAAAAAGAAATGAATATAAAGACAAACCGTGACACTCAGCATTCACATCGCAGTCATGCTTGCCGACAGCACACTCGTTCACAAACACGAGACACACTCGACCTGGGAAAGCAACTGGGTTGCGGGAGATGTCTCTTGAGTGTGCAGGGCACTGACAAGTGTAGGAGTCAGCAGTGTCAATGCACTTGGCAATCTTGTCACAGTCGTTGAGCCGTGAGTCCAAACACTCATTGACAACTGTAAAAGGATGATTGTGCCTGACTTAATGGTTTCATAATGCATACTAGGTCGACAAGCCCTGCCGGGCAAGGTGGGGGATGGGGACACATCCAAGAAGTTGGTTTGGCATTCACAGCGATAGCCATTTTCCAGGTCAGTACAGCGAGCATTTTTATCGCAAGAATTCATGTCGGGTCGAGCACACTCATTAATCTATAAAATTAGGCTTTTAAGAAAAGCACTTTCATAAATACTCAGGGATTCAAGTTTCAGTACAGTCATCTTATAATTTAAAAAAAACCAAGAATACCATTTGGTGACAGATGCGACCAGGTCTCTCGAGTCCTAGATCCTTGAAACCTTGGTTGCACTTGCAGTCATAGCCCTCCTCCAAGTCCAAACACTGAGCATTCTGATGGCAGTCATTCAAGTGAGGGAATTGGCATTCATTCACCACTAAATCAACCAACAATTTGTTTTCAGAAACAAAGATTAAGATGTCAAACTACTGACATGGCTGACAGTTCCTGCCCAGTCGATCTACCTTGGAAGACAAGTCTCGGTAGCCTTGGCGACATTTGCAGGTATAAGAGACCGATTGGTCAATACATTCAGCACTTGGATGGCAGTCATTTAGCTGGGGGAACTGGCACTCATTAATCACTGTGCAGGCATTAGTGGCTCGGTCACGATTGTAGTTGATAGGACAGGTGCACTTCGGCACTCCATTGACAAATCTATAATAGATGTAATAGAAAATATTTAAAAATGCCAGGTTACCTGCAAACTTCGTTCAGCTCTACCTTGCAGGAGGTCGAGCTGTCCACCCTGCACTCATCTGGGGGTGGGGTGGGCTTGGGAACACATAAACGACCTGGATGGGTGACCCGATGAGTAGACTCGTCCAGAAACTGTGCTTTGCATTGACACGTGTAGCTTAAAAGAGAGAGAGAATAAAAGAGGTTGAGTGCATTATGCGAAATGACAAGCTCACCCTTGGGCCAAGTCTTGGCAAACTGCATCCGAATGGCAATCATGTTTCTGGAGCCTACACTCATCCACCAAAGCCGGACGGCAAATTCTTCCGGGTCGAACAACTGGATCAGGACTTTCATCGACGAAATCTTCACCACAAGTACAAGTGAAACTTTCGGGAGTGTCAACGCAGTTGGCGTTGGGCGAGCAATCATGCAGCTGTCTAGTGCACTCGTTGATGTCTGAAACCAAACCAAAGATTTAGTTGAAGTTATACAGTAGGGGGATCTATATGTGTTCGCAGGGACGCCGAAAAAATGCCTTGGTCTCCCAAGCTGAATTTTTCAAATGTTTTTCTTCCAATAGTCTCAAAAACTATTTCTTAAAAACTTTTTGCTTAAAAACTAACAAAGACGAGTTTCAGTGTATTTTTAAGGAAAAAGGGTTGTACAGGGAGGAAAAGAGAAAAATGCATGTTCAAATTATATTCAAGGTCTTTTTATGTGGCCCTCTTTTTTCTCTTTTTCTCCCTATACAACCTTTTTAAAATCGTCTTTATTAGTTTTAGGGAAAAAGATTAAAAGTAGTCTTTGGGTGATTTAAGAAATGTTTGAAAAGGACAGTTTGGGCCCAATGCATACCTTTCAGCGTCCTTGCGAACACATATAATAAGGTATATAAAGTTAGCCTCACTAGGCTGACACCTCCTGCCTGGCCGGTGTACTATGTCCGGCGACACATCAATGTAGTTGGCAGGGCAAGCACAAATGTACGAATCTTCAGTGTCAGTACAAATGGCGTCCCTGGAGCAATCGTTTTGTCCGTTAGCACATTCATCCGTTACTAAATCGAAAAACATATACTTCCATGGAGGACCTTTAAATTGCCAGCAATTGATGAAAACGTGCGCAACACCCCCGAAAGGCTATTGAGTCCAAGAAACACAAAAGCCTACATTTTTTGCAATTTCTTCCAGGCCTATTCTTTCGATCGACCGAGACATCCAAGTAACTGAATTTACAAAAATTTTATTTGCAAAATCAATATTTCTTGTTTAGTAGTAGTAAGCAAAATAGTTTGGTCATATCTTTTTATTCTAACAAATTTTTGGGGAACTTACGAAACAGCACATCTGCAAGTGTATGAGTCAGGAGTGTCTTCACAAATGCCTCCATCCTTGGCACAATCGTGAGTTCCTCTTGTACATTCATTGTCCACTAAATTCAATTTGTACTCAAAAGTTTACCAAGTGTTATAAACAGCGCTAGCCCAAGCACCAAATTACTGTGGAATGAAAACAAGAGAAGCAAGATTAAGCCAACACTTTAACAAGTGGAAAAAAAGAAGCAAAAAGTTAAAAAAGCCAACAACAAGTACTACTACCAAATCTTCTACCAAAAAATTCCAGAATTACACCAGCTAAATACCAAGTTAGCATGACCAACTAACATTTAGGAGTTACGGTAGTTAGTGAGTACTCTACCACTTTCCCAGAATAAATTTTCTAGGTTGTACCACAAAGTAAGAAAGATTTCCCTTCACCCACAAATACAACCTAAAACGAGGTATTAGCGACCACAACATTCAAAAAGACCACTGGCATTGTGTTTACGACTGGAAACAGGTGAAAACAGGTTGGAAAAGTATTATTAACCATCCAATTGGCATTCTTTCTTTGTTTTTTCTTGTAAAACTTACATGCTTTGCACAATCTGCCCGGTTTAGTGGCAATGTTAGGCGAAATATCCAAAAATCCTTGTCTACATCTGCACAAATATCCATCGTCAGTGTCCGTACAAATAGCTCTGTCTGGCGAATCACAGTCGTTTAGTGAGGGGTTGTCGCACTCAGGAATCACTAAGATAAATTCATATTTTTGATTCTTTTTTAATGTTCACTTACAAGGAATACAGACTCGGCCAGGCTCATTGACCGGATCAGGACTTTTGTCTCTATAGCCAGGCGGGCAAATGCAACTAAAATGCTTCATTGGCATATCATATTCTGCTTTCAAAATAAATGCCTGTAGTCTTTAGCTCCCTTGAAGACACATTTAGCATTTCTGTCACACTCATTTTTGCCGATCTCACACTGATCGTTTCGCTGAACTTTCTGGCATTGACGACCAGGGTTACGTAACTCGTCCAAATCTTCAAAACCAGGCTTGCAAATACATTTGTAGGACTCAGTAGTATCAATGCAGATGGCATTTGGATGACAAGTGTTGAATACAGGGTTGTCGCACTCATTTATCTCTTGATTGCAGATCAACCCAGGCTCATTCTGAGGATTTGGTGAGAAATCCACAAAGCCACTCTTGCAGCGACAGATGTAGCCTAAAGTAAGATGCGTGAATTTCGAACAGGTAAAAAGAAATTGTGTTGACCCCCGGGAGTGTCAGTGCAGAATGCATTGCTGGAGCAGCGGTGAAGTTGATTGGTACATTCATCAACCAGTGCTGCACAAATTCTCCCTGGTTTGTTCACAGGATCTTCACTTTGGTCGAGATAGTCACTTGGACAAGCACAAATGTAACTATTGTCTGTATCAATACATTTGGCAGAAAGGGCACAATCATGTTGGCCACTTAGACATTCGTTGATCACTAAAACATGTTTAAGCTGAACTTGGATTTTAAAGGATTTGACGATGCAACAATTCAATAAGGTCTTACAGCAGACTTGTGTGGCGGAATGACGTTTCTCGCCTGGTTGGCATTGACAAGTGTAGTATTGACCAGAAGGATGAAGTAAACATTTCTCTCGCTTCCTCACATCACATGGGAACTACAGACAACATTTGAACTTAAGTATTTAATTAACACCAAACCATTACTTTCTCAGTCGGATCGCAACTTCCAGGCACGCGACATTTACCATTGTGGGGGTTCCTTTCCAAACCAGAAGGACAGCTGGTTTCTGGAGCTGACTGCTGAGTGGACACACATATGCCCTAAATAAATACACGTTGAATACTGTTTTATTTAAATATGCATCTAAACAAACTCACAGAACGCATATCTCTGCCAAAATTCGCTGGGCATACGCATCGATGATTTCCGAAGGGAGTGACTTCGCAAATCTAAAAAGTTCGGCAAATTATTTTGAACGCCAATCTATTCGCAGTTTTTTCCAGCAAAATTCACCTCCGGATATGCACAAGATGTGTGTATTTCTAAAAAAAATCGCCTGATTTTTTATGCTCTTTAAGAGCATCAGAAAAGGCGTAAACAAACCAGCATTGCACAAATCTAAACATTCAATTACGTTGTGCAATTACATTATCATTGCCGATTTCTTACCACCACCACAGATGTGTGTTACTGGATGTCGCTGAAACTTCTTGGGACATTGGCAAGCTTGCTTTCCATTCACGTCCACACACATCTCATTGAGGGCACGATCACAGCCTGTCTGAGTCTGGGCATTGCAAACACCGCTGAAATGGTAAGTCAACCCAATTTTGAATTTTGTCAACAAAACAATACGGTGCATGCGGAGGTTTAACTGGAGCAGGGCAAGCCAGCTTTTGAATCAAAGATCTAAGACGCATATCCAAGTCTTTAAACCGGTCGACGTAAAACCATCTGCTTGGTGAGCCAGCAATAGATTCTAGTTCAGAGGCAAGCACATGATCCGTGACACCTGAAAAAGACTTGTGTAATTTAAGATTTCAGAAAATTAGAAATCTCCTGACCAATGGAAAACATATTCACATGCAAATTACGGGCTGCTTTCGCTGGTTCAGTGACATTGTCCTGACTTCTTCCATCAGTTAGAACAATGGCCACTCTACTGACATCTTGAGTAACTGGACGAGCACCACGTCTTTCGGAGAAACCTTCTAATACCATATGTTGAATGGCGGCGCCAGTGCTGCAGAAAGTGGATAAAAATATTTGTCCTCTAAAGGAGCATGCTCACACCTAAAACGTTGAAACGCGCATGCACGACCTTCAGCTTTCCAATTTAGTGAGATTTTTTAAGAGTTTATTTTTTCAAGGCTAACTAAGCCGAATAGACAGGCCAAAGTGTTAGGAAGAACAGCAAAAATGGCGCAAAATCCCCACAAAACATTCGTGTATGTACGTGTTTAAACAGAACGCTGAGTTGGTGTCCACCCGCTTCAAAGTTGGCGGCATGAGCATACCCCATCAACCATGCTGAGAGAAAATTTTGACAAGGGGATGTTTCATCAGATTTTTTCAAATGTAAAAATCTAATGAAACGTCCACAGACCAGAATTTCGTATTTCAAAAAGCATACCGTGTTAATCCTGTAAGGTATTGTGTTTGAGCAATGGCCTGTAGTAAGGACTGTTTGTCTCCATATTGGTTGAGATCAAACTAAAAAATAGTAAGTTTATGTCCAGTGAATTCATCTACGGTAAGTTTATTTAGGATAAATTTATCTGGGGTGGGGGACAGGACAAAATTCAGCAGCATAACTCGAGCAAGGTCTTGTTTACTGGTCCTCGCCAATTCAAATTTCGAAAAATTTGAATTGAACCATGCCTCATCGAATAACTGTTTAAAATCAAGCGTTCGTAATAGAAAGAAAAATACGGACTGTATTGATGGGGGGGGGGCATAAAATCAGAGTGTAAAATAATACCTCGTGTCTGATCTGATCAGAATACTGAATTAATCCAACTCTAGTGTTATCGAGTCCAACATCGAAAAGCTCCAAAAAATCTCGAACAAAACGAAGAACTTCATTTTTGAACACCTGAAAATACACAAATTATTGTTTTTTTAACTGATGATCAATGAAACACACACTAGAAAAAGTAATAGAATTAATAATGGACGAATGGATAATTTCAATGGACGAAAAATCCACAACATGATTGTATTTTATCAACCATTAGTGATGAACATTAGGATTTTTTGTTCAATTTGTTAACTCACATATGATCCGATTGAGCCCGACCCATCAATTAAGAACATCAGGTCGGTTTTCTGCTTTGGACAGGTGGTTTCAACCTACAAAAGCCGGGCTTTACTTACTTACTCATCTACAGTTAGAAAATAGAATCTCAACAACTAAATTTACCGTGCAAACGCGTCCTGGCGGTAGATGGGCGTTGGAAGAGACATCAATGTACCCCTTGAAGCACTGGCAAGTATAGCTCTCAGGAGTGTCGATACAGTCGGCATTCTCATCGCAAGTATTCAAGGCTTTTTCGAGACACTCGTTGCTGGCTAAATTCGTAGGCTTAGTAGTTAGTACCGATTTTTATTTCGCTCTTTAATTTTTAAATTAGTAACTTTTAATTGCCATTTTAGGTCGCTTCTACGAATGAACTTTTAATGTCTCTTTATGGTTTTTGTGTCTCAGGTTAGAAAAATGTTCTTCGTATTTATCATAATCTTTCTAAACTCCTTGTGCCTCGACTCATTATTTGCAAACCAATATATTGTTTATTTAGATCTTCGCTTAAGCGAATTAATCCACTAAATCAAGTGAAAAAGAGCAAGAAACCAATAGATCTCTCTTCCGACATTTTTATATCCGCCTAATTACAATGGCTAGCGGGAAAAGAAAAAAAACTAACGTGTTCACCTAAAGAAGAACGGCTGAAACTATATTTCTATAGGGAGAGATATACATCTCATTTGAAGAAACCATTTCACCCGTAAATAACACCAAAAAGTGAAATACGCCCTTTTCGATAACTTCAAGTAAATTCATTCGTGTTCAGCCGGGTTTATTAACCTCAATTCTTTATAAAGACCAAGAATGTGTGACAGTGAGCGCGCAAAAAGTTCAAAGGGGAGAAAAATCCCCTGCAGGCATTTCTTCATTCAAGACAAGCTGTCAAATTAATTTGACTTATCCTTTCACGGCCCACATGATTGATTGGGGATGAGCTGAACGATACCAGAGATAAAAAGGGCATCCACTACCTCTTTAGTCGTTGACTTGTTTAGAGCGATGAAAATACTGACCATTGCTGCATTTGCGACCAGGCGGAAGCCCATGCTGAGAAGAAGTGTCCACATAACCTTGACTACATACGCACGAATACCCTTCAGATGCATCAACACATTCCGCAAAGGGAGAGCATTCATTGGCGTCAGAAGCACATTCATTGATTACTGAAAGATAGTAATGAGACGAGACTCACAGCAAAAATTTAAAAATATTACATTCTTTACATACTCTTCCAGGTTTATGTTCAGGGTCGGGAGAGACATCGTGATAACCTTAAAAGAAGTGTGAAATAGCAGCTGAAAACTAAAAAGACATACCTGGTTTGCATTGACACTTGAATGAGTCGAAAACATTTGCACAAATGGCATTTCTGTCACAGTTCGAATCAGAGTCACAGGCAGCAAGTTGTCTGCGAACAGCGGAATTAGAAAAAAAGCTATAAATATTTTCGAAGCAGCTTACCGACAGGTTCCATCGTAGACGCGACTATATGAGCTGTCACACTCACAAACAAACTCTCCGTTGACATCATTGCAAGCAGCATTTGAGCCACACATATTTGGCACATTGGGATCACATTTGTAAGGGTCATTACTTTCGTCTGAGTTTTTATTTTTGTCCGGCTTGCTGCATTTACGACCTGCAAGTGCAAAAAGATTGGTTCTCCGTAATTTAGAGCGATTAGACCAAAAGATACCAGGATAATGAGTGGTGTTGGAAGAGGCGTCCACAAAACCCTGCTTACACTTGCAAGTGTACCTAGAGTTTTAAATAAAAATATAAAAAAATGTGAAGCTTGGTAATTAAAAAGTGAGTCTTACCCTTCCTTGGCATCCTCACAAATAGCATCCTCATCGCAATCGTTGAGCTTTGTATCCAAGCATTCGTTTATTGCCTCTACACATTTTCTGCCTGGTAGCCTGTTGAACACTAAAGTGAAATAATAAAAAGTTCTTGGCAAGAGCTGCAACGACAAAAAATACCTTCGGAAATGTCAGCAAAGCCAGGTCGGCATCTAAATTTAAAGAAGTTACATCTAGTTTCTGATTCGAATGCTTCTGTTAAGGGTAAAATTTAGTAAACCCTTTTTTCATCTTCCACCTACCTACAACTGTATCCTTCATCGTTGTCAACACAAACAGCATTGGAGTCACAGTCCACACCTAGACTTTGAGGGTTGGCACACTCATTCACTCGCCGACGGCAAAGACGACCTGAGAAAAAGTGAAAAAATAAGATTTGGAAGAATATCGAACAAAAATTACCAGGCTTTCCACTTTCAGGTGAAACATCAGCAAATCCGCTTTTGCACTGGCAAGTGTATCCTTCCGCCTAAAAACGCATTGTTTATTCTTGTTCATTAAATATTTGCTTTGAAAGAGACGAAAAAGTTTAAATTGTGGCCAGTGCTGTTCAACTGTTCCAGAGCCGGAACAAAAAACGATGGTTGAACAGAACCATTGGTGACATAATTTGTTTGGGCCAACTTGTATTGGCTATAAATTTTCAATTGGTTTGAATCATTTTTTGCGAGATTCTTTTTATCCGAAAGCCAATATTCTGAGCATTATTAAAAGTGTGCACATTTCTTGGGCACCCTTAGTTTAACCGAATTTCACAAAAAATTTAAACATTCCTTGCCCCCTAGTTACCTACATAGAGTAGATTTCGTTTTCTCGTGGAAAGGTTAGGGAACGTGAAAATCTACCTCTCCTATAAAATTTATGGTAAACACATCATCATCTGATAACCAGTTTAGCTGAAGGAGGTTTTGTTGAGAATTTTGCTCAGTAAAACCACCGTTGCAGTTCATCCAAGCCGTGTTCAGCACATCATTTGGGGTAGGACACCATGGCTTACACCATTGCTTTTTGGTTCGATTTCAATAAACCCAAAAAATACCTATGAAAACGACATTTCACCAGCTCGAAACCGTCTTTATGATGCTCCAAATTAGAGATGATTGCATGCGATATTGCATCGCAGCTACAGATTTTGGGAAAAATATTTCATTGCAATATTGCAAATTGATGTTTGCAAACATGGCATATTGCATTGAAAATTGAGGAAATATTGCAATTTTTTGGCATTCTTCGACATAATTTCTGAACGTGAAAATGTCGTCATTTTCTCGTTATTTCTGATTTTCTCGCAAACTGAGATTTTATGCGTATTATTTCCTTGTTTCCATTTGACTATGTGTATTGCTTCTTTGTTTCCAGAACGAATCTACTGTGGAAGATTGTCCTGGAAGGTGATGAAACCAGCTGTTTTCTCTTCAAGAAGCTCTCTGAGACAGAAACAAATGTAAAGGGTGTCAGAAGAGAATCGTTACGAGCAATAGGGGGCTTTGAATTTGAAAGGATACCGTCCAAGAAGCCGAAAGGGAAAGATAAATTTATCTAAATTTATCTGTCAGATAAATTTACCTACGATTCAAATTTAGATAAAATCGAATTGGCGCCCTTAATTTAGATAAATTTATCTATTTTTC
>JAKMXJ010019023.1:0-13028 GCA_029339935.1 Anguina tritici
GAGCTACATTCTTGATTAAAAACATGCATTCAGCAGCTACTTTTGCTATCGTCCTGTTGAAAGAACGGGTGAATTGATTTGGCGCCAACTCAAAAATTTTTTTGACCATTTTTTGATTTTTTGCCTTGGTCCTCCAAGGTAAACCTAAAATTTTTTTTCGAATTTTTAGAAACCAAGATTTTTCCGTGCCTATTCAGTGGTCGAGAATCAGGAATATGAGGTCGGTTGGCTCTTGTGTCAAGAAAAATTTGTCGAAAAGTGGGTGGGGGGATTCGAAAGTAATATTTGACTAAGACAAAAGTATCGTATTTTACCCAAGAATTTATTTTTGAAAGAAGATAAACAGCATAATTTTCTTATCTTTTCCGTGCTATATGAGCTAACTTACACTATGTTTTGTTGCAGGATTTGTATGTGGAGGCGCTCTACACCATCGTGCACAAAGTGGGCAGAACACTGCCAGTACCAGAGTCCCAACTTATCCGCTATGCACAACAAGCTTTCCAAATAGACGAGACCAGTCATAACCAACTTATGAACAGAGCCAGGAAAGAAAAACCACCCATTGTTCTGCTTAATGTGCAGCTGCTGGAGGCTCGAGATCTCATAGCAAAAGATATCAACGGTTTGTTTTTAGCTAAAGATTTAGGCTAAAAAGGGGAATAAAAATAAAAAAGAACCAATTCTAGCATCTTTCAAGAAGGCAACATTACGAAATTTGCAGCGTCTCATAAGTGATCAATCTTGAAAATGCACATAACATTTTTATATGCGAGTTTGATTCATATGTCAACAACATTAATATCTAACAAACTACATATTTAAAACCCTACCCCTTATCCACTACACGAAGCCAGCAAAGGTAAATTGGGTAGATTGCTCGGACAGCCATCAAGGTTTACTACCCTAAGTCGTTGCTTGCGTAGTGCACTGGATAAGCGTTAGGGTTGGCAGCTCAACAGTATGCTCCAGGTTCGAAGCCACCCAGAGAAACTTGAGCTCCTTGAAGTGTCTAAGTGTCTTTTTTGCATAAAATCCAAAAGCAAAGCTATCCTAGATGATCTCAGTTACATTTAAAGTATGGGGATGGATAATTTCGGTTTGACCCTACCACTGAAATAACTCTCTGTCTAAAAGTGAGAAATTTTGGAGGTGAAATATTATTTGCCGCATTTTTGCAGAATTTCACTGCGTGACTCCACTGCGTTTTCACATTTTTTATTCACGTTCATCACTTTTTTAGATGCCAGGCTAAGAGCTAGTTATGGAAGTGAAAGAAGCAATTTTTCGTGCAAAAGAGAAGAGATCAACGGATCATCAAGCGGCTAACCTGTTGGATGCTGGAAAGTCAGTCGTGAGACTAGTGCATAAGCCTTTTTGTGAGTCAAAATGAGTGAAGAACCTTCTGAGAAGTGGTCCGCCTCGCAAATCAATGGAGAGAAATGATCGGGTGCCTGCAAAAAGGATGACCCAGAGAAGACTGCAAGAGATGTGATGAGATATGCAAATAAGCGTCTGAAGCTGGGAATTACTACATATACCCCCCCCCCAAATATCCTCTTTAGGTGCTTATTTTGTATGAGCATACTTTTATAACCTTTTAGGCGTAAGAACCCGCCGGAAAACCTTCGAATTTCGAAGAAGAATCTCAGAGTTTCCCTTGAATTTGCTCGCGCTCATTTGGACTGGTCTGTTGCCGATTAGGGGATAGCGCTCTAGAACTATCGTTTTCTTCAATTTTTTTTTCTTCTGATGAGATCCGACATGTAAGATGCCCTCCCAGTCGAAGAAACAATCCGAAATATCAAGTTGGTGAAGCATGGTGGTGGACCATTCATGGTTTGGAGTAAAAGCCAATTATTTTATTAGTTCTTTTAAAGAGCATTTTCCCCGTCACAGCGTCATTCCACTAAAAAGTATTGAAGAAATTATGAATTCTGCGGTGTCCAGCAGTATATTTGTGAGAAGTGATGCAAAAATGCGGCAAATAATAGTTTGCCCACTGTTGTATCTGGGAGATAGCTGAGAGAGAGAGAGAGCGGAGAAAGCAGAGAGAGCGGAAGAGACACGACTTAGTACTTTCCTTATTCACATGCAAACTGATATAACAATCAACTGTACTGCTATATATACTAGCAGGACACAGACAGCAAAAGGGAATTCTTGCGGGACAACAGATGATTCGAATGACAGGTCACAACACCCGCAGACTTTTTTCCACCTCCGAAAATGCTCACAATAACACAAAAAGTTATCTCAGTGATAAGGTCAAAACTAAAATGTGCATCTTCATACTTAAAATGCAGCTGAGATGACGTAGGACGATTTGCTTTTTGATCTTATTCGAAAAATAGTCTGCCAAGATATAAGGCAAAGCATGCAAAAATCACACTTGCCCGCAGATTTTTTCCCGCTCCAGCACTTAAAGGGGCATACCCACGCCCGTCAACGCAAATCGGTCAAATTTGAATTCGCGGGACCAGTTTTTGATAACAAGACAAAACTGATTTAAATTTTTTCTTGTAAAATTTCGATAAGCAAAATTTGCGTGTTCGGTTTTATAAGGAAAATTTAAAATCAGTTTTGTCTTGTTACCAAAAAGGTCCCCACCAATTTAAGTTTGACCAATTTGCGTTGACGTGCGTGGGTATGCCCCTTTAATGCCCCTTTGATAATAAAAATGACTAAATGTTACTTTCTTGCATGATAACTTTGATGTTGCAGGATACAGTGACCCCTTTGCAATGATGGGTAATGATTTTTTAAATTCAAAGCAATAATTTTATCAATTTATTGTAAGGTGTGGTTCCTGGTGGAAGAAGGTATAGTCGAACAGCTCGGGGAGGAATTACCCCCTCTAATGTGTCGAATGGCAGTGATCAGTATGGGTAATCTTTGCGTTGATATTTTTGCAGGAATAGTAAAATTACATTCGTTTAGTGGAGTATACGGTGCAGAAGATGACTTCGGTCTGACCAGCAAGATGGATGACACCCCTCCTTTGTCCCCTTCTGGCTATAGCAATACTGGCCAGGTGGGTGGAACATCTGTGATATGACGGTTTTTTAAAGAGGTTTCACAATCCTGCTGGGAATCCGGATTGTCCAAATTTTTGCCCCATGTATTTTGACAAAAATGGTAAACCCGTCCTTTCGACATCTACACTCAAACGACACCTACACTAAAATACACTCAAAATACCTGGTGATGGATAGTGCAACTGAGGACTGTTGTTTTCGGAGGCCTTCTCACACTCTCAAATATTGAGCGAGCGTGATCCGATGTACTGCAGCCACAGTCTTAAATTTTCATTTGGGCTTATACTACCGTGAAATCTTTCCTCGATTTTCCCTATCAAATTTTTTAAGCGCAATATTGGGAGTGGAAGTTCCGACGGCAAGGGTAGCAGCGTGCTGCAGCGTTTTGGAGGCTCCTTTCGCCGCAAGCTGGGTGGTGGGTCTCGCAAAGGCATCAAGTCAGACTCAAGTGCCATTCCCTGCAAGTTGATCAAAGCTTCTTCGGTGCAGTACAAAACCTTAAATGTATAAATTTTTTAAGTAATCCTCTTCATATCTCTTATTAATGCAATCAATTTTTAGCCCAAATGGAACGAAAAATTCCAGTTTGTGGTGGATGATGTGGCGTCTGATAAATTTCACTTGGACATTTGGTGATTTTTCTACTTTTCTGGAGTGTCACGATTACAAAAAATAAAAATGCATGTGAAAGTTACTTTTTTGATAGTATCAGAATATATTAAATCTAAAATTCATAAAAATTCCTACATTTTTGAGTCTCACTGAAAAACTTGACGTGCTGTTGTTTTGTTCTTCCCCTAGTAGTGATGAAAATATGGAATTTATGCACGTTCCAAATAGTCCATAAAAGTTTTCATTAATTTTTAGGGACCACGATGATGACGAAGGAAGAGGTAATCTATTTCTTTAACAAAAACATGTGTATAGTCGAGTGTCCGTATAGCAATACCTTGGTATATTTGTTTCAATTTTTGACTCTCTCCTTCAGGAAAAAATTTGTTCGAAAATTACCTGTTTTGAACACTCTCCTGTTAGAATAAAAAGTCTATAGAGCAATAATACGCTAGTCCTTGCCCACAATGGTGGCTGCAGCCGCAGAGTGCATTATGTGGCCACAATGCAAATTACATCTCATACTCTGCAGCCACAGCCACACGCCACACTCTGGCCACAATGAATAATTAAAGTACTCAAAATAATAACAACAACTTTATTTTATTTCCTCTCGCTCAATAACAACAAACGAACAACGTGATTATTTTGTGTAGAGTGGTATGGCTACTTGAACCTTGTGGCAAAATATCTATGGCCACCTGAACGTCCATTTGGGGGTACCTTCCTGTTGTATCTTGGAATTGTGTAATATGTGTGTCAAAAGAGTGGGCGGCCAAACCACTGAGCCATGTATGTTACACCATTTAAACAATAGGAATCTGTTATATTCCTTGCGGCATATAACACTTACCCAGGTTTTGGACTTTTGGTCAAGCTGCATCCACTCCCATGTAACACAAGTCGCGTAAAAAACTTTAAAATGTTTCCAGACCTACAATGTTTATTTTTAGTTCTAGACATCTTATACTCAAAATGTTCACTAGAATATGGAAAACATTTTGAGTATAGTAGCCTTTAAATTTCATATAACTTTTTTTAGAAATTAGTAACAGAAAGTCGTATAACAGCGTGTTACGCGATTCGACTTACGTAACACGCTGTTGCGCGAGTTTCTTTTGCAAGTTTCCCACATATTTTTATATGTAACTGTTAAGTTATTATACTCAAAATCTTTGCCAGATCCCGCGAACATTTTGAGTATAAGATGTCTAAAAGTTAAAATAAAACTTGTAGGTCTAGAAACATCTTAAAGTCTGTTACGCGACTCGTGTTAAGCGGGAGTATGTCTGCAGCCTCAAGAACACTGGACTTTTGGTAATTTCACACCTTGGTCAGGGCACGATTTTGGGTAGGATAACGTATTTTTCTGGACTTTTTAGTAACATTTTTAAAAAGATTCCAGTCAATTACATTCAGCTTGTTAACCTTGTAGCAAATATCCCACACTATCGAGTTTTGGTCAAACAATTTGACTTTTGGTAGTTTCAACCGTTTTCAGAAGATGATTTTACATAGGGTAGCATAGTTTGTTTTTAGACAAACTTTTCAAAAATGCCACTTCAAATATTTTTCTGCAATTTTTCTCCATTCTGGCTGCATAGTATGGCGTGTGGTTGCAGAGTTTGGCTTTCATACAAAAATTTCACCCGTATTCTATGCAAAATTTTGGGCAATATACAGAAAATTATATAATATTTGACTAATTTCTAATTTTTTGACGGTCTGCCGTCTAGATACTTTACCTACTCTATCGGTGTATTATAGCTCGTTCACGAACTCGGAGTTGGAGTAACATGTGTTCACAATGCCAAATAATCCAACTCAAACTCCGGGTTCGTGAACGAGCCATTACTTATAGAAATTTTTATGTGGTCTGTCTCAACAGTTAAAATTGAGCAAAAAATATTCAGCATGATTTTTTATAAACGCATTAGTGAATTTTGTCCGTGACTTTTTTGAATTCCCGCCTTTCGACAAGATTTTTTTGTTTTAGAGTAGTAGCTCTTTAAGTATCGTCAAAATTGTTCATCCATTTGGACCAGAAATTCCGAAAATAAACAAGTTGAAATATGTCTCTGTAAATTCAACGTTACTGTAATAACTTTCACGCGGAACAAATTTGGTCTTGGTTGAAATAACGAATTGTAAACAAAAAGCTGAGATATGGCCCTCATTAAGGGTGAACTTTTCACAAAGCTTTTTCAGTGTTGGACGCGGTCACTTCTCTTAATCAAA
Source organism: Anguina tritici (assembly GCA_029339935.1). Taxonomy (NCBI): domain Eukaryota; kingdom Metazoa; phylum Nematoda; class Chromadorea; order Rhabditida; family Anguinidae; genus Anguina; species Anguina tritici. The sequence goes on from JAKMXJ010019023.1 coordinate 5,889, forward strand.
TCTCGGGCCTGAAGGGATTAGGCAGATATTTCAAGGAAGTGGCCCAGAGCACTCGAGCTGGCTCCAATGACCTTCTGGACGATTTTTTAGGATCGGTTACCTTGAGGATTAAGGAGATACCTTCACAAGGCTTGGAAGAATGGATATCGCTGGAGAAGAGGTCCGACAAGTCACAGGTTTCTGGCCAAGTGCTTATGAGGTAAGTGAAGGTGCAAAAAGAGAACACGCCGATTTAAAAACTTGCTAATTAAAAACAGCTTACCAAAAATAGTTCATGTATTACACTAAACTGGAAACTGATTATATCAGATTCTAAACAGTACAGGGTGCGCAAAAAGTATGGTCACCAATTTAAGAATACTACATCTTTTTTACTCAACACTTTGAGGTGAATTTTTTTATTTTGAAGTCAATAAGTAGCTTAACAAACAATTTTCAACGGTTTTCAAAATATCCACCAATTTCTTTGACGCAATGCCTGTTTGATAAATTTTCCTGGTCATCGAAACGGTTGACGGATCAATATTGAGCTCATTTTCTATCTGACACACGTTTTCCGCGTGCATGCGATTGTGCTTCTTCTACTTTGATAATTCATTTTTGCCTAAAATAGAAATGAAAATAAGCAGATGAGCACATGCTTGAAAGAGTATAGTTCTTAAAATAAGACTAAGTTAGCCCCAAAATATAAAAATGTGACGTTGTTTTGTGTCATTAACAATTCATCTAAAAGCCAGTTAATCGAAAAATTGTTTTTATTAAAAACTTTCAGCAAATCTTTTTATAGTTTCACTTTAGCATTTTTGTAGGCATATATAGTATAAAAATAGAATATGAACTTAACCCGGTATATGCTGATAACTTTTTAATAAAATCAATTTTTAGAAAAACTGACTTTTAGATGAATTTTAGTTCGATGAATTGGCTTTTAGATGAATTAATGTTTGAATGAATTGCCAATGACCTGTTGTTTTAAAAGATGGTGATCATACTTTTTACGCACCCAGTAAATCAAAAGATCATAAATTGGCTAAAAATATCTAGACCAAAGTTTGAAATGTCTATTGATATAAATGGTCAACATCTTCAAGATTTCGGCAAAAAAATTCTGTTCTTATTTTTTCATTGTTTGAGAATAAATATGAATTAATAGGTACCAAGAATAAATAGGAAACAGAAGGAATAAGTCACTTTATGAAATTCTACTGGAATACCGTATATCTTCTGATAAAACCCTCCCTAAAATCCGAAATTTCTTTTATTTATGACAACAACAACAACACTTCCAATCCCTAATTTCCTTTCATCCAATCATTGACTTTCTGCATATCCATCCCGATGCGATAGAGTCTCTCTATCATGGAGCATTTTTTATCCTCTAGAAAATCCTTCAATCTTTGCCTTGGGTTTCATTTTCTAATGTAGGTGAATGAATAAAGCAAATTCCGGATTTTGGGAGGGCTTTTATTAAAAAATATACGATAGTCTCTGCAGAAAAATGCATTTCTAGTTAGTCAGCTCCAGCTTAATCTTAATAGTTCTAGTTACAGAGCTTTTTAGATTATGGTTGAGCACAAAAGAAGAGCGTAGACCTGCGTCTGCAGACGGCAATGAAGAAGATGTTCAAGACGACTTAGTGGACATAAAACAACACGTGGAACTTATCAGACAATTTGCTGTCCAGGAAATAAGATCGTCTGGGGTAAGAATTACTAGAATATACCCCCGTCCATATTTATTTTTTCGAACATAGTGAAATGGATAATTGATTTTTGTGTTTCTTCTAACAAAAATTTTTACCAGCTTTTTGAACAGGAGAGAGGTCTTTTAAGCCTTCTTTTCTTTCAACTTTTCACGCTCTTTTCTGCAAAGCAACATTTGCAGGCACCAGTCAGCCATTTCCAAGGTCATTTGCCAGAAGCAGCTGTTACAATTCTTCACCAACATGCCATTCAAGGAGACTTGACTGAGTTGCATCAAGCCATGTGGCAAGTACAAAGAAAACAAGTTCGTAATATAGAAACTGATTTTCTAGCCAGTGGCTGGCCTATCATGTTATGATTAACATTGGAATTTCCTACGCCTTTTTATACGACATTTTGTCCAACCTAATCTCTAAATGGAGGCCACTAGCCCTGGACAAGGACGCAGAAGATCTGCTCGCCGAATCTTTCGAGGCCTTCAATGAAAGTTGTCGAAAGACAATTCTAGACCACAGAACTCTGACCTCTCCTCTGACTGCTGCCAATGCTCCAGCCAGTCCATTAGGCCCCAAACGCCTGGACATGGACTCTTTTGGCAATATGATCAGGTCGGTTGGAGATCCAGTCACATATTTAAATATAGAAAGGGATAAGTTGTTATTTAGAAGTTTGAAACTGCTAAGAGAAAGTCCAGTGTATAACAAATGTGTGCCTTTTCACAAACAATTTTCATCGGACATTAGCGATATATTAGTGGTGAGTAGGGATTGCCTTTGAAAATCTTATAAAAGTCCATTCCAGGAGAGTGCAAAGAATCACTTCCGAGCCGTTAAATTAGAAAGTCAGAAACCACAGGTGATTATTTCAGTATTATTCTCCTCCAACATTTGTCTTACTGACCATAAGTTTAGAAAACGGCATGTGAACAGCTGATTTTACTCCTGGAAGGCGTGAATACAGCCTGTGCAAGGATAGCTCACTTTGACCCCATCTTTAAGTCATATGCTGAAATTGATTATGGCAATAATACATATCAGGAATTTGACCGACTGGTGGGTAAATCACGCATGAACCCAAATGAACTATCCCCTCAAATTTCTAAATTAGGTTAAATACATTTTTTGATCTTTTCTAAGCCTTAAATCTTAAGGTTATGTATATAAAAACCTAACTCAGCGTAGTTTTAATCTAACGGGACACGAAAATTGTGCACGAATTATATAAAAGACTTTAATTTGTGCGTTGAATTCCGATTTTTTTAGTTGTTCGAGTACATATCTTCAGAGATGATGAGTGAGAAAAACACTGATCTTAAAAGCATGGTAATTTTTTAACAAAATTTATGATAAACAAGTAAATTTATATATTTGTAGCTACTAAAAGTGCCAGAGGACGAGAATACCCTTATAGCTATTCTCAAAGTGCATTGTGACCTCAAAGAGTTTATCTCACACAGGAAACCCAAAATAAGGTGGTTTAACACCGCTCACTCTTAAAATTGGTAAATCAGAAAATTTTTCCGACCTCCAGACCTTTTCCCAAATATTCACGACTCATTGAAGAGTTGCTGGCAAGTTCCATATACAGTTAACGCTTAATTATCCGACACCCCTATGGGACACCCATAGATGTCGGATAGTAAGGACTTCATCTGAATCCTTTGTGATTTTCGAGACAAATCTACGATGTTGGATAGTCAAGAGGTGTAGGATAGTCGAGAGCTCACTGTGGAACAAAAGTAGCATACCTTCTGTAGTTAAAGATTGAAGCATAAATAATGCTCATTAAAAAATGTATATTGTTTTTGAAACCCTCAAAGTATCTGGGATTTCGTGCTACATATCCAAAATCTTATTGCTCCAAGAATATGGATGATTCAGGTACAAAATGGAGAGCATAGACTGGTCAGCCACCTTCGATCGTGCCATTTCAAAATGGTTGGATGTAGCCAAGGTGAAGGCGTTTGCTCGTGTGGAGTTGGCGTGCCAGCTTGATGCCCAAATCCAGATTCAAGCCTCCAATGAGATAAGGCACACCAGCTCTTACGTGGACATCTGTCATATAATAGAACAGCTAATGTGGGTTTGGGAGCATGTCCAAGTCAAGGAACTCGGCCTAAGGACAGAACTGACAGAGAAGCTTGTCCAATGCATCTGCAAAATTGCGGAATACTATGTGGATAGAGTGATGGCCCAACTGGCTTCGGATGGCTTTCATGGACAGCTGCAACCTAATCTGTCCGTTGCATTAATCAATGTTGTCAGTTATTACGAATCAATAATGCTTTTGCCATCAATTGGGAACTTTGTAATTAATGCTTCCGATTCAGTTCTGTGCTGCCATCAACAATTGCGAACAAGTTAGGAGAAGTTTGGCTATAGGTGATAAACTCCACTTGCAAGAGTTGAGTGAGATGTACGAGAAAAAGTACAAGGTAAGGAAACATTCTATTGAATAGTCAATTTGTGATGTGTCCAAAGAGTTCATTTTTAGAAAGAAGCAGCCTGGCGACTTTCCCTAGAAAGAGATCTAACCAACTGCGAGAAATACATAGGCGAACAAATCGAAGCGAGTGTGGACCGGCTTGTGAGGAGGCAGATAACTCAGCTTAAAAAACAGTAAGTCAACTAAACTTTTAGCTGATGCTTCACTCACAAGGTGTCAAAACGCAAGTTTATCATCACTGACTTCTTTTATGGTAAAATCGCTATTTTGGGCTTTTTTTGATTCCACTCCGTGTACAATGTCTAAAATGAAATGTCTCTTCAAACATTTTTACGACTTTTTATTACCTTTATTTGAGCTCTATTTTACGACCTCTATTTTTTCTGAGTTATTCCACGTAAAATCAAAAAGTAGACAAAGGTCAGCAACATCCGATTTGCAAGTTTTCCTCCAAAATTTCGAGTACAGGTGAAATACAAGGTTTTTCCTTGAGTACAAGGTCACAAATCATCAAAAACATTTTTCTTGCATGGAAAATGTGAAGAGTTACTTTTTCTAAGACGCTTGATATACCAAATGAAAGCTGAAAGTCTCCACTTTCAGAAAAATCAGATAAATTTTTTAAAAGATACATTTAAAAATACTAGAAGTAAAGCAGAGTAGAACAAAACATACCAATTGATCTTACCATCCTTCAAGCATATGTTTCAGTGTGTTCCATCTGGCTTGGAGTCCCGCGGCCTGTCCTGTGGAGCAATCTCTCAAACCTCTTACAGACATGGTATTTAGCAGTTTAACTGTCATATTTTCAAAATTATCTCGTTTTGATTTAAACTTCTTTTCAGCTGGATTCTGAGCTTTCACTGGTTCACAGGACGCTTCTCCACAGAAATTTCATCAGAGTGATGTACAGCCAAGTAAACGTACTCCTAGAGCTGCTGCAAGAGTGTGTCAGTGACAATGCTGGCCTAGAGCCCAGTTTCTATCAACGTCTCCACCTGGCATGGACCATCCTCATGGAGTTCTTCCATGCTGAGGGAAAAGGAATCTCGCTAGAAGCATTTGAAGCAATACCTGCGCACAAAATCTTGATCTCCCAGTTGTCTTTGAACCAGTTGTCTACCATGAACCTGATTGAGTTGTACTACAAGGACTTATTGAAAGAGCAGGTTGCATTTTTGAGGATGATTTCGAGTTTTAATTAAATAGTGATTATGGTAATGTTTAGAATGATGTAAATGAGTGTAAATATGGTATATTGAACCTGAGAGCCTACTACAATTGCAACTCGCAGACGCTGGTAGTGGATGTGATTGGAGCAAAACAAGTTATTCCCCTCGATTCCAATGGATTGAGCGATCCTTTTGTGGTGAGTTGCAGCTGCTAAGCACGGTTTAAAAAAAGAATAACACCGAATTGACTAAACTCGGGGTAATAATCTCCCAAAAGGTTCAGGTCGACCGCCCGAGATTTCAAAAATCAACTTCCATAACCGAACAAATTATAATACCCTATCCAAAATGATATGATATGGATTTTCAGAGACCAAAAGGCTAATTTGTGTGACCAAAAGCCCGGGGTAGCCCTCCTGACTCAAGTAGGATGTCCACATGGACCAACTGAGATCTTGGGGATTTAGCCAAAAGGGTCAACTACCATGCTAACCTCCTCAAGACGGTGAACAGGGTTTAAACAGCAGTTTTATGCACTATAATAATCTCTCTTGCAAGGTACTCATTTCTCCAGGTTGGCATCCAGCTAAAGCACTCAAAGATTTGAGATTTTGCTAAATGGTTTGGCAATTCGTTGTATCATACCCAGAATAACGTTTTGAATACACTTTGTGCAAAGCAAAAGATTTGTATTTGGAAATTATTATTTGGAAATGCAGATTATTTGGAAATGCAATGTAAAAAGTTCCCATTTGTTACGAAATAAAAAATAATTTTTTAACACAATCCGAAACGACCAAATAAAGAGATCATTTTCAGGTAATGGAACTAGTGCCTCGTTGTCGATACCAAACCCAGCCAACAGCTAGAACAAAAGTGGTCTCAAAGAGTTTGAACCCAATTTTCGATGAAACTTTTGAGTTGTATGCATTTTTTGCTAAAAAATATTCCCTTTTATAATGTTTAAATTATTTTCAGCCACATTCCTCCCAAGATATATCCTAGCGCAATGGTTCATTTTGTCGTTATGGATCACGATTTTCTTCGCGCCAATGACTTCGCCGGAGAAGCTTTCTTAGACCTGACTGAGGTGCCGGGATTTGGACAAGCAGGAGTATCTAACAATCTTCGCCAGTTCAACTTGATTTTGATACATCCGTCAAGAAGAAGTGGGTCAAGAAAAAATTGTGTCGATAATCTTTTCCAAAACACATATAGTTTATTTGTCTAAGTTAGTCAGAAGTACTAGTATTAGGAGCAAAAAAGACACTCGAATATTGAGGTAGCAATTTTTTTGAGAATTGGTTCAACTTATCGAAATGTGTTTTATAGCTCTTTCAGAAAACCCGGAGTTGGAGTCGGAGTTGGAGTAATTTTTTCATGAACGCGTTTTTACTCCTACTCCAAGTCCGACCCTTTCATGAAAACTCCAAGTCCAACTCCAATCCCAGCTCCGACCCATACTCCAACTCAAAATTTTTTTCCATTTTCTATTTTGCTTTATTTTAAGTATATATTTTCAATTTTTTATTAATATAATATGATATCCTCTTGAAAAGGGAGTTAACTGAGTTCAAATATACAACGAGATTATTGCGAATTGCTCTTGCATCAGGCCTGTATTTGGATCAAAATTTTTCCCTCCGCCTCTTCCTCCGGGCCTCCATCAGAGGCCGGAAGCGGAGGAATTTGCCTCCCCTCCGGAGGATTCTTCTGGAGGCCAGCACAGGCCTGTCTTGCATTACGTCTCCGTTCATCTACTAGAGCTTCAGCTTCAAGCCCTCTCCATCTTCTGCAGGCGGATAACAATTGGTCTTCGT
>JAKMXJ010019158.1:0-10488 GCA_029339935.1 Anguina tritici
TCACAGAAGAAGAAAAATTCGAAAAAAATGTGGGGGGACCCCAACCCAATAAGTGCCTTTCTGTCATTTCAGTTCTGCACTTGCCAACTCTCTCTCTCTCTTTCGTTCTTAAAATGAGTCGAGATTCGCATCCAGCTTTCGTTAATTTGAGGCAACAGGCCAGGAGACATCACAAATTCTTCAAGGTCAATCCGAAAACTGCCAGCAAAGCGGTTAAGCAATTAGGAGAACAGCAATTGGAAGGGATCTTGGAGGCTGCGAACTCCAAGAAGCGAGGAGAACGTGGGAGTCACAGCGATAGCAATCATAGCAGAGCCCTGGACGAAGATAAACTCGAGCAAGCAAGTTGGACGCTGAATGGGAATGTCTGGTGAGTTATTTGCTTCTTTCTTCACATCCTTTTACCTCTTAACCTTTAGGTACTTCGGCATATTGCTTTCTCGTGTGGTCTGGCCAAACCCTAAGATCGGATGTGCAACAAGCCGCATCAAACTCTAGACTCTCGTCTTGGACTCTGATTCTGTGGAATGGGACAAGGTAGAGCTGGCGACAATCAACAAGATTGTGGACCACATCCCCAGAGGAAACCATGCTTGCTCCACAACTAAAGGAAAAGATTTTGAGTAAAGATTTTTAGAATTTTTGTTGTAATGTAATGTGATATCCTGAATGCAAAAATGTCGATCAATAAAGAATTTCTTTTATTGTTTGTTGTGTGCTGTAAAACGTCGCTTAAATTCTATTGTAAAATCCAGACATATGGCCTAAGCAAAATTTTCAAAGGCCCTCTGTGCTTTTTTAAACCGCTCTGTACAGAAAGGTCGCCTAGACCAGTGAATGAATAGGTCACCAGGGAAGGACTAGGGAACACCAGTGAACCCGTATAGTTTGCGGAGTGAAGCCAGTACTTCTACTTTTCAGGGGAAAACAAGCATTTATTCGATCGTTATCTGACAGTCAAAACCAATAAAAAGAAGGGCATATATTACCTTTTCAAGCTTACCGTATATCCTCTAATAGTCGGCCCTAAATTTAAAAAAGTGTTTGTGACATTGTATTTTTGATCCACATTTTCTTAGTAACTCAATTCTTAGTAACTAATAAAAGCCTTCAAGCTTGTTTTATACCAAAATGTAGCTGAGAATATTGACTCGATCTTAAATAAGAACAACACACAATTTGGGGTCAGAATAAGGTGGAATTTAGCATCCACTGATCCCTAACCATAATTATAATTTTTTTTACAATTTTTAATATAAATTTCTAATTTAGAGCAAATCTGTGGGAACAGACCCAAAGGATTTTACCCACCAGGCCACAGGCACCACCTACTCCGAGCTGACCCACCGCTCCATGGAGACCGTGGACGGCTCTCTTTGGTGCGTGGAGAGTACTCAACCCAATTTGCTCTTTTAAAAATATAATTTCAGGCGAGGGGAGTGCAGCCGGTCAGTGCAGACCATGTTCCCCGAGAGCGAGTATGACGAAGCCCTTTTATCTCCAGATGCCTTTAGCAAAAGAAGGAGGTTCTCCAGCTCTAAGAAGATTATCAGTTTTGAAGAGACACCTCTGGCGGAGATGAGGTGAGGTAGTATCACATTTTACATAGATGCTTACGAAAAGCTAGGGGAGCGACTATTCGGGGGCTGCATGTACGATATAAACGCAATATAATAATATGCAGTGTGCAATGTTCCCTGCAGGCCTATGACACCTGCGACTTTGGAGTTCAGACCATGTTGAGCACCACTAACTTCGACTTCCAAGACACTATGCTGGGCCCTTCATTCACCTCTCTGCTGTTGCCCGACTTCAATGAGCAGAACCAGATTTCTCGGCAGTCCTCTCTGGTCGGCTTTATTGATGAAGAGGACCTGGATGTGGAGGAGGAAGAGTGCAAGCCTGTCACTGTAAAACAGGTTAACCAATAATTTACCTACCAAGTTATTTGATTTAAAGCGTGATTTTTTATATTAGTTCTTTTTTTGTCATGTTTTGGTGTTAAAACTAAAAGTCTGAGTATTCGAACAGCGTTTTATTACTTTTTTGACAAGATTTTTCAAAAAACTTGACCCTAGTATGGTATAACCCTAACATCCATTTTTATTACCATGCTAGCTACGATGTTTTTTTATTATCTAACATGTTATTATTGTTGGAACTTGGTAAAAAGGTTCTTTAGATTCATTATTTGTCAGGAGTATTGCTCGGAATCATCTCACGGAAAGTCTGGGCCCGCATCTTTAAGCCTTTAAGCCTTCAAGCACCCCCTTCGGAGGTGCTTGAAGGCTTGGGGATGGGCACACAAACATAGCTGAGACATAAATCACTGGAAAATAACTCTAGATGCATAAAAATAGTATGCATACCAGAGTTTCTATATGCGCGGGTCCCAGTAATCGAAATGTTCAAATCCTATCTTTTTAGCCTTCTTGGGGGGCATCCAGGTACCCTTCAAAGGTGGTTGGTAATTAGGCTGAAACCAAGCGTAGGCCAACCCCCGTTAGCCCCACTTCAGAAATTTATCTTGGGTTTGCCTTGGAGGACCAAGGCGGAAAGTCAATTTTACTCAAAAAAAATTTCGAAAAAATTGACTCTTTACGTAGAAAGGTGTCTCAAACTCGGCTTTTTTAATCTTTTTAGCGTATAAGAATTGTTTAAGAGATAATAAAACCCGATTTAAAAAAAAATGATGGGCAGGAGGTGTACCTTACAGAAAAATTACCAAAGTATAAATATATATCATACAAAAAGCTGTTTAAAAAATGCCTACACAGAGCGGCAACCTGAAAATAGCGGGAAGCAAACTCATATGACACAAGTTACTCACAGCGAAGGTTTAGCAACTATGTTACCACCACACATTTAAGTTTTAGACTTATCGGGAGTTAGAGTTTTTCTGCTGCTTATAACACCGAAGAGTGTGACTCAACTTACAACAAATTAAAAGACTTAATATAAACAACTGACTTTTATCCTTCCCAGGACTTGATTATCCAAACTGACGACAGTTATCTGAAAATAGCCAGACGGCTGGATGAGTATAGGAACAACAGGACCCAGACCCTGCAGGTGTATGCCACCCCCTTCAACTTTTCGCGTTCTGCCAGCTCTTCCCGCTCTCCCACAGTCATTATTGAGGAGCCCTCCTTCAGAAGTATGGACTATGGACAAGAGGATGGCGCCCAATCTTCAGTGGCCTCGAGAAAAGAGACTGTTTCCCCCAAGAAAAAGACCAGGTTTTTGGAACCAGCCGCAGAAATGCTGAGAGCCAGCTTCAAGTAAGTTCTTTTGTCGGTGGCTTTGTAACCGAGGAAATTTCCTTCGGAATGAGTGATGGAAAGCTGTAGCTGGACTGCAGTACTATTCACAAAACAAGCCTAGTATAAAAATCAAAAATTTGCATCTTTCTTATTTCTCGGCTTGTTTTATTAACGATAAAGCAAACTAGCCACAGCTTTTGGCTACTCATTCTACAGCAAATTCCCATGGCTACAAAAAAATTTTGAGAATAAGTACACATAATAGCTGAGAAAAAAGATTGCGATGGTGTGAGGTTAAACCAGTGTTTGCAATAACTAATTGAGCCTTTTAAAAGGAGTCGGTTTTTTTATCATGACATTATCATGCTTATTATGACTCTTTCTTATAATGACAATTTGGAAAGTTAAACTGCGGGGTCATCTAATTTTTCCGATAATACTTTGATTTTTTTTCGTTTGCATCAAAATATCTAAATTTGGTGTATTGTTCAACGGAATCACCTAATTGCCATTAACACATTTTTGCCAGAATTAAATATTTTTTAAAAATTTTTGACTTTTTTCATTTTGAAACTGTTTTATTGGTACAATAGCTGGTATTATTGTAAAAGTATGGTCAAAATATATATTTTATTGACGAAATTTCAAGATTTAGCAGAAAAATGATTTCAGTACATGCTTGTTTTCTCTCTTTTGAACACCGCTTTTATAACAGGGCAGAAACAACATAAACACTGAAATCATTTTTCTGCTAAATCTTGATATTTCATCGATAAAATCTATGTTTTGACCACGTTTTTAAAACGTCAAGCCTTTTACAATTTACAATAAAACCAGCTATTTTACCCATAGAAACGACATTTTCGGAACGAAAAAAATAGAACATTTTCGGGAAACTATGGTACAGGAAGTAGGATCCCATGAAAATACGAATTGACTGTCCGAACTGGTCGTACACCATTTTAAAGGGCATCCCGGCGATCTTCAACGCTCTTTTTTTACAAGTTCGAATTGATGGGACAAGTTTTTCATAACTAAACAAATATACTTCAGAGTTTGAAATTGTTTTGATTTTCAATCGAGTATTATTTGAAACGCATTCTATTTGACCTGCGCTCTTTTTCGATCCGCTGATGTATTTTTTATCTCTATTGTTGACAATTGATTTTCAGATCTGTAGCATCGAAAATGATGCAATACAGAGTCAATAAAGTTATGGTGGAAGTAAGCTTTTTCATCTAATTTTCGTCCAGTGATGGTTTCTTGGCCAATAAATCTCATCTTTAGTTGCTTGCAAAGTCGATCCGGCGTTCAGATTTGGCTCCACGAAAATGTCATCTACCGTGTTTAAGGGTATGTTATTGGCGAGACCAAGGTCTGGTAAATACATCGACATTGTGGTAACTAAGCTGAAGAGCTGCGCATGAAGACGCTGAATGAAAAGAAGTTTCTTCTCACGGGTGACCATATTACGTTGCTTACTACGGTTTAGTGATTATTTATGCTGATTTGGTTTATGCTTTGAACTAGTTAAAACGTGTTTTTGGGAAGTTGCCACATATATTACTTTACCCGAAAAACTTTTTATTTGGTCACAGAGCCAAGTTTTTACAGAAAAATTGGGAAAAACGACATTTCTAAAAAGTTGCTGTGTAAAAAAATTTGCCTTGGTCTTCCTCATGTCATTTTTTGCACAAAAATGTTTCAGAAATGTCGCTTTTACAATCCTCTGTAGAAACTCAGTTTTGCGACCAAATAGAAAGTTGTTGAGCTCAACTTGAAATGTTTTCTTAGAAATAAAAATCCCTTCAAGAAGGGTCATATAACAAAATGTCGAAATTAAAAAGGTAAAGTGGTCATTGTAAACACTGAGAAGAACACAAGGTGATAATAGTCTCGGTAGTTTATAAACTGGCAGGTTGAACCCCAAAGAACCCCGCCTACCATATATTATTAAGACAGTCTTGATCACTTTGATGTTTTCAGAAGTAAACTTTACTTTTACATTTTGGCACGAAAAATAAATCCGAGTACAGAAACTTGTTTTTCGCCCTGTTTTCAACCCTAAATTTGGGGTTTCTAAATTCAGGGTATTTCAGGGCCGGGTTCACTACCACTACATTATTTCTTTTTTATAAGCACTCAGGCCCTAATTCAAAATCAGCATTAACCTACTTTTAGCAGTTAACTAGCGGGCAAACCAAACTCAAACTAACAATAAGACATCAAGCTGTAATTTATCTGGTTATTGGCTTGAGAGTCCACTTCATAAATAAGCCAAAAAGACAACGCTAAGAATACGATTTTGGTATGTGGGAATATGGGATTATCACAAAAAATAAAGGAATTTTTAACGCGAAATACAATTTCAGAGCTCTAATCCGAGGTTTCTTACTGCAGTTTTCAACTATAATCTCCTAACCACAGCCGATCTTTACATTGTATAATGGATATAATGGTCCACTGTAATACAAAATTAGTCAAAGCATTGGACATAAAGCTTATTTATCGAAACCGTATTTTCTCTAGTAAAAGCCCTCCCCAAAATCCGGAATTTACTTTATTCATTGACCTTTATTAGAAAATGAAACGCAAGGGGAAGATTGAAGTGACTAAGGATCTTCCAGAGGATAAGCGATCCATCATAGAGGAATTCTACCGCATCGGCTGGAATCAAGCGAGAATTATCAAGGAGACAGGTATGCCTCGGTCTCCAGTCTACAACTGCATAAAGAAAATACCAGTTTTTGGGGAGGTGCTCTATCAGAGGAAATACGGTATTTCGTTTTTAAAATGTTGCTAAAAATATATTCCAAGTTATTAAGGATCTCTTAACTATTTTTGAATTTTGAGACAAAAAATGTATTGAAAGAGCTTGATTTTGACAAATAGTGTTTTAAAATTTCCATGAAAAAATTTATGTGTCAATTTGTTTTAATGCTTGGTGCCATTATATCCAGGGTTCTTTACTGACTCGGGACAAGGTCAAAGGTGCCACTATAGCGAGACTCGACTGCAATACGGTTAAATCATTTCCTTGTGTAAAAGATGACATGTTGTAGGAGAAGAAAAGGTCAGTCAAGCAGGAAAAAAGAGCAACAGGAAGAGGGAGATGACCATCTGAGTGCACAAGATGTCTGTTTACACGATGTTTCTTGTTTTCAAACATTCTTAATTCAATTGCAGAAGCTGGAGAAGTCTCGCTCAATTTCGCCCAACGTCAAGAAGAATTCGCTGGAGAGAAAGCACTCCCTTCCAGCTAGTGTGCAGCCTGGCAAAGTGCTCGACTATATCACTAAACATGAGAAAGGGATCAACAATCCAGGTGGGGAATAAATACTCTCGGATGTTCCATTAATCACTTTTGATTCAGGTGCCCCACAAGACCGTCAAAGCCTTGTCACAGTGGTAGATATGCGCAAAGAAAAGAGTATAGACCAGAGAGACTGATAATTGTTTTGATTTATATATGTAACCATAGACACGGGTAATTGATGGCCGGAGTGTTTTATTCGGCCTACTCTCCAAATCGCCCAAAACAACCTCCTTTGATTGTTTTAAGGGTTATAACATCCAGAAAGTGCTTTAGGCATTGACCATGCAGAGAAAAAATTCTTTCTTTTTGCTGTGCCTTGACCACCTGGTTTGAAGGAGATCGAAACATTTTGTGGGCGACAAAATTCACTTTTTGAACTTTTATGCCTTTTCCTTAGTGAAAAATGTCAAAAAGAGTTTTTAATGCATTATTTGTCAAGAGTATTGTTCGGATTCATCTCGCAGGTAAGCGCAGGAGGCTTGGGGTTGAGATGCGCATATGCTCGAGACACAAATCACTCGAAAACATCTCTGGATGCATAAAAATAGTATTCATGCCAGAGCTTCTATCTGCGATGTGTCCCCGTCACGAAATTTATGCTCAAGCTCTCTTTTTCATCTTATAGATACCAAAAATTCTTTCTTGCGCCAAAAAATTTCTTTCTGTATAGAGCTGCTAAATAAAAACATATTTTTGCATGTTTTAGGCCTTAAATTAATTAAAGGCTGTTCTTTTGGGTCATTTTGAGAGGATGCCGTTCTAAGGCACTCTAGCTTAATTGGTGTAAAGTGATAAATTGGCAGAATTATTGCACAGATCTTATTTAAATTGCTCGGCATTGTAAAATTTGGATGTCTTTGAGAACTGAAGTAGTAATACCGTATTTATTCTAATAGAACGACATATCGTTCTATTTTTCAACCCCCTCGACCCCTGTCGTTCTATTAGAGACTGTCATTCAAGCAGAGACTGTCATTTTATTTTTCAACCTGCTTCGACACTCAAAATTAGACAAAAAAGCTTTATTGTAACCAATCTAACATTCCAATAATATATCACTATCATACTCGAGATTTTCTTCTTCTTCTTCTTCATGCTCCAAATCGATTACTTCGAGCAGATCAGCCAATTCTTTGTCCTCACTACCTGCTGCAGCTTAGCTCGACCATTGGAACCGCACCATCAGGCTTGAAGCAGTGAATTTCACCGTCCTCGCTTCCATTGCTATTGCATTGGTGATTGAACTTGAACAAGTTGACGATAAGCTCCTTTGATATGCTTTCCCAGGCTTCGACAATCTATTGAACGTAGATGGACATCGGAGCCGCTTTCGGATTTCCTTCCTTTGTAAATTCTTTCTCGCCATTTATCAGCCAGTCATCGTAGAGCTCGCGGATTTTCGCCTTAACCAAGAATTCCAAAAGATTTCAGGAGCATAAAGAAGTCCAATCACGAAGTTATAGGCACAATAATAAAGACGCTAGATTGAAAAAACCTGGATGAATTTCGTACATCCTCCCGGAACTACTTCTGTATCGGCTCCGAAGCTTTTAAGCTTATTCTTTGTCGCCTCAGAGATGTGATACCGAAAGGAATCCCAGATGAGAAGTCGCTTGTCGAACGGTAATTGTCCGAACACATCAAATAATCCTCGGTCAGTGGATCGTTCATCCGAGTCGTTCCTTCCCACGTGAGTTGCAACTTTCTTTTTAAAATTTTCTACAACCATCGGATCCACACGTTTACGAGGAAGAAGGACATACGGAAGTTCCCAAAGTGCCTTCTCTTTCTTGATCCGATCGATGATTAGCGTGCGACCGACGTTGAACTTCTTAGTTCTGAATATACGGTACTCTTGCCCACAGACTTGGCTCACTGCCTTTGTTTGCTCAAAACCGCTTCGACGTAATCCAGCTGAAAACGCGTACATATTTACGTTTGCCTTTGATAGCAGTTATATTAAACTCACATAACATCTATTTGTCGCGAAAATGGAAAAATTCCAAAATTTGCGAAAAGTTTATACGCCTAAAAAAGTTAGGAAGACGATAGCAAAAATAGGACTGATTCTCATATCACTGGTTCTGATTATCGGACCCATATTTTTTATCACTTACTTCTTTTTGGTATCCTACATTTTATTTTCTTTTCTGTGATCGTTTTGCTTGTCTCTGCGTGATCTGGGACCAAGCTTTCTTATAGACTGGGGTAAAACTATTTGATCCCAGAGGAGCGATCATTTGGGAGTGTTTTTTAACTGTGGTGCCAACCCAATAACTACCAAAGTTAGTATTTAGAAATGTTTTAGAGGAAAAAGTCGGAGCATATATAGCAGCACACGAAGCGGTTGAGGGAGACAGCACTGTTACGAATCGTAACTTACGATCACTTGGAGAAATATTTAATGTGTTGCATGACGAGCATAGTGACCGCCCGTCCGGCCGGGCCCATCCCGTCTCCGTCCGGACAGTGCTGAAATACTGGACGGTAGGACGGCCAACATCCGAGAGAAAATAACGGACGGTCGGCTGGACGGCCGGCCAAAAATTTTTTTACTACGAAACAGACACTGACTTTACTATGACGGGACGGCAGACGGCCGGCAAAAAAAACGGAGCTAGAAGCATAATTTCACAATTGAATGCCCAGCGAGCCCCAACAGAAATAGCATCTCCATTTGGATTAGGTATGGTTCATGTTCCTTTGAGAACCAAGTTCATTGACGTAGGGAATGATATATTCCATCGCTATATTCGTGACGCTGGCAACAAAAAAGCAGAAAACATTTGGCCGGTAAAAAAGGTGTAGGACGGAGACAGGACGCCATCCAAATTTCGAAAATCGCGGTCACTATGATCACGAGAAGCACAAGTTTGCTTGGAAGCTTTGGAAGAGCATCCTTAGAAAGACTGGTTGTAAAGATTGGCAATATTGACTTGAACACTTCTTTAACCCATTTTTGGTCAAATTCTACAAAAATGTCGAAATATTTTGAAAAAAAATTTTTTGCTCAAAAAATTTTCTCTGGGCTTATTTTCACCTTAAAATGCAAATAAACGGACTGAAGATCAAAACGAAAGCGGAACACAGAGAATTCATGTAGCTCGATTTTGCATTGGCTCTTGTTCTGATTCGCCTGGTTGCCCCAGTTCCGCAGCTCCAATTTGCTTTTCATCAGATTCCATCGCATTTTCTGGTGGAACAAGGACAAAATCGGTGTTCAACCTCTCCTCATCATCTCCATCAAGTGATAGACAGTCCATGTAAATTCTCAGCAGGGCAAGACGCGGTTCATCCTCGTCAAAGTTTTTATTGAGGTCTACATCATCCTCATCCTTCCTTGATCCTTCTTTTATGTTTACAATCAGTCGAGTCCAAAACAGTGATACCGATTGATAGCCTTGCAGGAAAAAATACTTTGAGAATGTCAAAAGTCGAATTGTGAGCTCAATTTGGAGGTTTTTGATCACCCACCGTACTCCAACAGACCCCAACCCCAACTCATCTCTCCCCAACAGACACCTTTTCTGCTGCTTGCCCAACCACATGAGCGGCGTAACCTTCGACCATGAAGAGGACCTTGAAAACTGGCTCAACGACTTCTTCAAGTCCAGACCCAGCGAATTCTGGCGAGGTAGCATTGACCAACTAGTCGAAAGGTGGGAGCAGGTCATATGCAATAATAGAGAATACATAATTGATTAAAATTTTGCTATTTTTCGTGAAAAATAGCTGAATATTCAATAAAGAAAAAAACCGCAGAAGCTTATTTACCAACCCAATTGATATTTATGGTCATTGAGTCAATTTCACATACATAAAGAGTTCAAAATAATTGTGAATAGTTTTGAAGAAGCGGTAGCATTGCTCAGTACAGTCCACACCCCTTCAGCTTGGACGACAGAATAG
>JAKMXJ010019417.1:0-15851 GCA_029339935.1 Anguina tritici
AATTCAGATAAATTTATCTGAATTCCCCACCTTGATTCTGAGCCGATATGTCAAAGCAGATTTTTGGAATTCAGCCAGGAAAAAAGCTATGACGGTTTAAAAGCGTTAAAATTTTTTGAAATATCCTGTACTTATTTATCATTTATATTTATAAAGCTTTTTTTGCAAATATTTCCTTTCTTTAGTCGATGATGCCTTTTAGAATCTTGAGGTTTTCCTCGTTCATTACAATTGATGGCGAACAGTAATGCAAGTGTCTAAAGCGCAGCGATCTTCTGCCAGTTCTATGGGACTCATCGACGGAGAATATGATCAGCCACCTGAAAAGCAAAAGGCATTCTGAAGAACTGCAGCTTTATTAGTCTGGAATAGATGTTTGATAACTGTATGGTCAGAGTTTTCCGAACCTTGCTGTTTAATCTCCCCTTTTTAGACTAAGAGTCTAACGTCGTTGTTTGATCAGCAGTAGGTGGTTGAAAATCAAGAAAAAAGAATGGGATGAAGAGGAAACTGGAGAGGATTAATATGTTATATTTTTTTGCTGTATTGTTAGCTGAGCTGCTAAATTAGACTTTGAGTTTGTCAATGAAGACTTTTGATCGTGTCCTCAAACCTTCTGTCATACAATTTATGGTTGGGAGTGGAAACTTACAACATGATAAATGTTTATAAAATGGTTTGCTTTTGTTAAAAGCATTCCAAAAGCGTAAGAATTAATAAAAACGGAACAAAACAACAGTTAAACGAGTCATTTTCATTAAACGTAAACTATAAATGGGTCTTCAGACCGTTTACTACCGTTTAAACGGTAAACAGGTAAGACCAAATTAAACGAATGTGTGCTACCCTAATAACGACGTCCAAAAAACATTCCAAATAAAAAATGCTAAAAAATTGGCGTCGAAAAGTATTAATTTCCAGGCACAAACACCGAAATTAAGTGGTCTTAGTAGGAGGAGAAGGACAAGCAAGTGTAAATCAAGTGGAATTAAGAGAGCAGAATAAGGCAAGAATACTCCCGTACTCAAAAAAGGCTTCTTTGTTTGGGTAGGCAGACAAACTCACGCACCTAGGGGCGGGCACTCCTGCCATTTAGCTGGTCTAGCCAACGAGAAGTCAGCCTGCTGACGCACCCAGCATAGTAATTAAACACCCAGCCAAATGGACTAATTGAAGACCTTTGATTGTGGCCTCAAGCCATGTGTCACAAAGTTTATGGTTGGGATAGGAGAGCAACCTTACAGCATGAAAAATGTCTTTCTTTCATTCATTGAAAGGGCCATTTTCATTCATTTTTTAATTTATGGTGGACATAGAAACATTTGTAAATGGCAATGAATACAGGAAATTGGATGGCTTCTAACAATTTGTTGTTAGAAAAATGGTTTCGAAACTTTAAACTATTTTCGATTTCGCTTTTATCCGTTATTTTGGAAAATAAGAGGCCTTTTTGTAAAATTTTGAAAAACTTATTGAATAGAAAAATATTGAATCAATTCAGAAAAGTGCCGGAAGAGGCAGAAAAAGAGCAGGACATGACAAAAAACATGAAATTCATGTGCTCAAAGGAGTTTTTCATGGTGTTTATCAAAAAAACTACGACTGTTTTTGTTTTGCGAAACCAATGTAAAAATTTTCAATAAATTTCAATAAAAAACAACAAGAGAACCAAAGCAAAGTTTTTCAAGGTTCAATCCTATTGTATCAGACCGATGTGGTAAGGCAAGATAAAAGAGCCGAAAGAGATATTGATGGCACAATAGAGAGAGACGAGAGATGCACAACTTCCTAGTTGCTTTATTCACTCAACGACTGATCTGAATCTGGACGTTCTCCACTGAATACAGACGTTCAGACCCTTACAACCAGTGAGGTAAAACGAACTGTTGAGCCGCTGTGAGACCACAAACGACTCCAAGGATAGTGTCCAACAGATGCAGCACATATAGAGCTGATGTAAGCATATTATATCTCGAAATAGAGTGTAGGATAGAAAGTGTCTACTTAGCTCTGTGATTCAGCACTTAATAGTTACAGGACGGAGGACCAGCCAATTGAAACTGAGCCAGTTAAAAACGGCTTTTGAAAACATAATACTTTTCCTTGCATCAGTATTCCTTGCAGCCGTAGTCATCATCTTTCTTTCGCTACCTTTTATCCCTATCTTTTATCCTCGCCTTTTACCCTTACCTCTACCCGTAATCACCATTATTAAAGGTAAAGGTCAGGATAACAACAAACAGGGGGATCAAGGCAGATTTTTACCATGGGTGGTAGCAAGGTAAAAATTTTACCCTCATCTCAATTTTTAATTTCTTGTCTAGCAATGTATTTCTAAAGTAATTTCGGATCGCTGAACACAATTTTGAAATTCATTGATATTTCATTATTAAACGTGGTTAGTAGAGACTTGCTCGCTTTGTTACTTCTTTTCTGTTAATGTGTAATTTATCAGTGACAGTATTTAGTTGTAGCAACCTTTACGCCTGAAATGTGCAAGCCATTGGCAGAGTTTTAAATATCATCTTTTGCCTTGCTCTCTTCTCGACCATCGAGGAATCTTTTTCTCTCTTGTTACCAGTTTCTGGGATGGATAGCTTCGAGGGTTCATTCTTGGCTACACTGGTTATTGACTTCGACCTTGGCTTATGACTTCATTTGCTGTGCCTTCTACCTCTGCTAAAAATGGTGGTGCTTTGTGCTTTTTTGGTGGGCGATACGGTATGGATACAACTCCCCTTTGTGCAAGACCCGGGTGCTCGTCGAACAAGTAAGCGGTCGTTGGGAGCGTCGATTTCATTCCTCGCATGGGAGCTGCAAGTTTCCTTGGAGGTATGCCACAGTTTGTCGTCTCCGGTGTCGTTCTACGGGGTCCGTCCCGTTTCCGTCTCTAAAAACAGGTTTGACACAAAAAAGTAAATCTGACGCAAAGAAAAGGATTTGCGTCTTTAAAATGGCCAGTTCGAAATACTTTTTTAGGCTTTTAGGGTCGCTAAATAAAACAAATAGCCAACCGCCTTTTGTCCGCTTCGTGGCTCAAAGGCAGCACAATGCCCCTGTTGGATGATCATTTGAATAATTGTCTCAAAATCACAATAGTCCGACTTGTGGTTATAGCTTGGCGACCAAGTATCTTTTTGAAATTCTGTTTTCAAAATCGGATTCCAGGAGACATTTTGTCTACCGGTGGTTCTCAGAAAATAAAAAATCTAGCAAAAAAGGGCCTTTTTATTGAAAAATATAAAATAGTCGAATAGAAGACCGCGGTGATTGTCGTTTTACCGAATTTGAGGTGGCAAAACAGTTTGAGTCTACTGTATTTTTAAAAAGTGGCTCAGTTTTAGAAAATATCTTTACTGTTTTCAGTCTATAAAAAGACCATTACACTTATAATTTGTAGTCCTTATTTACCCTCCGAGACTTTGTTATTGACCCCGCAGAGTGATTATCATTGCAGGAGGGGTGCTTTTAGTCATGAGAATTGATTAAGGATTAGCATTGTAAAAAGAGCATTCCAGCAAAGCAGGAAGGTATCTAATTTCTAAGGCACAAAACAGCAAAAAGAGAAATCCTGCCACAAAGCGCATTTTAACAGAGTGAAAAGGGAAAGCAGTGGCAGGGAAAGCAGATGATTAGCATTTGAATGAAGGCCGCATGCAAGCCCGCACCAAGGCAGGGTATTCCCACACATTACTCTTCAACAATACAACAACCAGATGGTTGTTGAGACGTAATGCAATGTCTTATATCAACAGAAGTTGAGTTTAAAGTTAGCGATACATTTAGGTAGAATAAGAAAAGCTCTATGAAATCATTGGCCCAAGCAGGAACCGAACCTGCGACCTTTTTTCACCAGCCTCCGATGCTCTAACCACTGTCAAGGCTGTTACTTTTGCTCAAAATGATGACCGAGGTTGAGCTTTTGAAAATTCATGGAATGAGGACTCGGTAAAAGAAGCGAGAGTTTCCTCGTTATAAAATTTCTTTCCCAAAACGGAAGGTCAAAACAAGAGCCTCGGTTTCTTTGGCTGAGAACTTTGTAAACAGAGCGTTGTATTTTCCATTATTGTCTACTGCCAATCAATTTTGTTTCGCTTACACTAGAAACAAATAAGAAAGGGTTTGATTTCGCTCGTCTAAAACCAAGTATGTCGCAATTATTCCCTGACACTTCAGCGCAATTTCAAATATAATAGAAGAGAAAGCATTTTTTACTCAAAAAATGAAACTCCCCGATTTTCTTGTACTTACTTCCGAACAAATAAAGCGTAGAAAAGAAAAGCTAGCCCAATTTCAGCGAAAAGGCCGTCAATTAGACAATTTGCAAGCTTTACTCACCATTTAAGCAGCATGAAAAGCGAAAGGCGGGTCAGACCAAAGCAACTAGGAAGTGCTCTCCAGGCCAGTTCACCAACTCCAGCAGCCATATTCCCACGACAACAGCAAGCTCTGGTGGTGGTAGTGCTGTCATCCATCCCCTCCACCAGCACCTACGTCAATTTCATTGGGTCAATGGCTGACAACAACAACTTTTGCATTCCTTACTCCTTAATTTACAGATACTTGTTGAGAACCTCCACTGGGAGGCGTAAGAGCTTTAGTGAATTGAAGTGTTAGACATGTGCGCTCGAAATTAAAAACCCCTATTTTTAAGTCAAAAAATGTCTCTTTAATAAAGGTCATCTGGCAACCTTAAGACCAAGGCAAAAAAGGCAAAATTTGAAAGGTTTAGATTATTGCATAGGAAAATGACTCAAAACACATCTTTTATCATATTTAGCGTGAGTGAGGTGACGTTAAAAAACTAACTTGGAAAAAGTTTGGTTGTGGGATGGGCTATTTTAGAAAGCACGGAGATTTTTTTGTCATTTCAATGCTGCTTTTACTAACTTTCTCTTTCATTTTTAGAATGAATCGAGATTAGTGTCTAACTTTCGTGAACTTGAGGCAACAAGGCATGAGGATTGGAGACATTGCAAAGCTCTTCAAGGTCGATCCGAAAATAGTTAGCGTTGTTAGAATTTTGATGTTATGTAATGTGGTATCATGAATGGCAATTAATAGAGAATTTGTTTTTTGTTCTGTGCTGTAAAACGTCGTCTAAATTCCGTCGCAAAATTCGGCCGGATTTCTTGCCTTGGTCATCCTGTTGTTATGACGCCATCCAAGCAGCTCCTATACGCTAAAACCGATAAAACCGTGTCTTAAGACACTTTCCTACAAAAAGTCGATTTTGTCGAAAATTTTTTTGATCAAAAGTTGGCTTTTTGCCTTGGCCCCCCCAAGGTAAACCAAGTCTGTGGGGTACCAAAGAAGTTAAAAAATATAGGACTTGAAGATTCAAGGTAAATTTGCGAGGTGGGGCTAGCAGTTGTCGGCCTACCTTGGTTTGAGTCTAAGTTGGAGTCTAAAGGGGCCCAAGCCTTCCCTTGGTTGGGTTATCCTATCCTTGGTCAAATAATATTATGCTCAACCCAAGGGTAGGCCGACCCTGTTAGCCCTACTTCTATGTAGAAAAGTGTTATAGGACACCTTTTTATCCTGTTAACGTTTATGTCTTACTTAGAAGACATCAAAACAACAGGGGGACCAAGACAAGAAATCGGTACTCATTTTTGACTAGAGCCAGGAATTGTGTGAGTGCATATAAAACCCTGACAATTGCGGGCGAAAAATGTTGCTGGCATTTCCCTTTTTAATTAAGTTTTTAACTTGCAAATCAATAAGTGTGCACCCCACCCCACTTGGCGCTTTTGCGATTAATTGTGGTGGAAATTGCATTTTCTTGAAAACAACATGTTTTCTATTGACTAAATTACAACATTGTTTATATAACATGGTTTCAAGCAGATGTTTATTTGCTTTTTCCACCTAAGCCGGCTTGAATTTCCCTCTTCCAGCATGCCAAAAATTAATTAAACAGGACTTATGTATAGGTAGAGCAATGAAGAGTGGTAATTGGAGTCGGAATTTTATGGAAGTTTGATGAGGTGGGGGTTTGGGGTTTAAAATTTGCTACTACAGTGGAGTCTCGATTTTACGGCGCCCCCGCGCTTACGGCACCTCGGTTTTACGGCACACCCATTTTACGGGACCCCCGTTTACAGCACCCCCAGTTTTACGGAAGTTTTTTTCGAGCCCTAGGGGTGCCGCAAAATCGAGACTCAACTGTATCTCTATTTAAGTAAATATTAGAAAAGATTGGATTACATCCAGCTTAACATTTTAAATCACTTAATCAATCCCAACAAAATCAACCAACCACAAACTGAGCATCTATAGAGTGCCTTGGCTTCCGTCTGTGGTCCGTAAAGTCCAAGGGAAACAATGGAAAGCCGATTTGACTGTTGTTTAAGCGTGCTCTCTCCTCGCCCTCCTCCTCGCCATAAGTTGAATGGGCAGTGAAGACGGTGTCGCCAGCTGGCAGTTTGACTTCTGCTGTGCTCTCTAAGGATTCGTCCACAAAACTGAAGTCAGTACCTAATATGTGAAGTGCCATGCCTGCTTCAGTTTCTTTAATGGTGGAGGGGATGGGCAATGGAGGTTTACAAGGTGGGGCGATAGGTTCGAGGTGAGGCTTTAGAGGGATAAGAGGTGTGTTAGGCGAGCAGAAGCTTCTGGCTGTCTGCAAAATGACAAAAGTTGTTGCTTCATTTGGCGACAAATCAACAAATTTCGCACATTAATGCCCAAATGTAAAAGGAAGCTTGGAGATGCGCACCGTTTGGTCACACTCTTAATTCCCCTTTCACCTTTGCCTCCACAATTCTCTGTTTTGTTGTAAAAATACATGTCTGCTATCGAAAATGTGCTTGTGGCAGGATCCTTATGCTTGAAAAGACTTGTTTAGAAAAAATGAAATTTTAAAACAGCCCTAAAACTCTCCTATTTTCTTAAAGATGGTAATTTGGTACTTATATACCTGTGCCCCACACTATTCAGCTGTTTCAACCTGAACATTTTTATCCAATAAGTACAGGGTTCGCCAAATTTACACATAACCATTTCTTTGAGTCATATCTTTTTGAATTTATTTATTCTCGACGGGATATTTTTGTATTCCATGGAAGAGACACCGGGCAATAGAATGGCGCCTCATGCGCCATCTTTATTCATGTTTTCATGTTTTGCTGACGTGTTAAGCTTTTGTCAGATCTTAGCTAAAAATTAACTACTCTATTGGGCTAAAAGTTTGGACTGTCATCTAGTATTAGAATATACAAGTACTAGAATGCACGGCTCGCCAAAGCATGCCTAAATGGAATATCGCAAGAAGGACGGAAGACACTCACAGATAAACAAATCTACGGATGAAATAAGCTTTTTGAAACTGGCAGTGTGAACCGAAGGAAGAAGAAAAAGACAAGGTTTGCAGTGTTTTGATTATTGTGTTCAAGTTTTGTTTCAGGTGGCTTCGAACAGTTCTGACAAAAGAATGGTACAAACGGTACAAAGAGCAGTGAACAGTTATAGATGCCGTCTCTAGCAATACATTGAAGTTCGTGGCCCAAGTGTGGAAATATTTATGGTGATATCAAATGAATTCTCTTGATTTGTCTCATTGCTTTTCGATGTTGATTTTCTTGGTTTTCTGATAAACTTGTTATATGCATTATTCGTGATATTGAGTAGCCCGGAGTCTTCTCTAAAGGTCTCGTAAAGGTATCGAAAGGTCTAAAAGATATTCTCGGGAAGAAGTGAATTCAAAAAGATGTGACTGAAACAAATAGTGCCGGAAATTTGGGTGCGTGCCGTTTCGCAAATTTTTTATAACTATTTGGCCAAATTGTTACTTTACAAATTTCACGAAACTTAGGAAGATTTACCAGACTTAGCCGTTTTATTTTTCTGCTATCCGTTCGTATATAAATTCGGTTTAGAGCTTTGCGATGAAAATTCGGACTAATAAAGCCTGGATAGGTGATCCCTATGCCGTCAGCTGGCTAGAGAAAGTGCGAAACAAGCAAATTAAGCTTAAGGATATCGCCGCAGACAACCTTCCAGTCTTCGGCCGAAGGATAGCTATCTGCACAATCTCAAATCATGTTCCTAAAGCTGTGGAGAATGAGGAAGAAATAAAAGTCACGTAAGCGAATGTTTTTCACTTTTTTGTTGCAAGCCTGTAAAATCGTCATAGTTTATCTTTATCTCGATTAAGTCCAAGCATTCCGGGAAGATGAAGGGTGTGTAACAGGGCAATTACGAGTACCGGATATTCCGCAGCACCATACGATAGAAGGAAAGAACTACTTCAAATGTTATCAGTAAGTTTTTTTATGACTTCCTGACAATGATATCTTCAGCTTACATCTGTTTTAGTATCAAGTGCAAGACAATGAAGGGAAATGAGCCGTTCAAAATTCTGACATCTGACTGAAATAGGAATATGCGCCGTCTTTGGATGCCACCATCATCGTTGCAGGCTTTACTCCGAGAATTAAATCGCTTCGAAAAATCTTGATAAGGAGTGTCGTGAAGAAGTCAAGACTGAAGCTGGAGCCCAGCCACAGATTACATTTGAGAAAGTTAGTTTTTTTCTTCTTGCTTGTTACTTTTTTATGTCTGTTGTGTTACAATACCAGGAGAAAGCACTGGAAATATCGCAAGTCAAAGGAGAAGATGCTCTCGATCCAGCCTATGTCAATATTTGATTCGGTTCTTATAAAGAGAGGATGCAGCAGCTGCTCGTCATGGCAGTAATGGAAAGGTTTGTGGTTAGAGAAGCAGTTAGCGTTTTAGTGAAATTCTTACATTGGCCGAGGAGGAGCAAAAGGGGGAGAAATTAATCATTTTGAACAAAAACCCGCGGACTGTTAACATTAGTTAGTAGATTTTTTCTGTCGTTAATAATATAATGTCATTGCAGAATAAATTTTGTTTGATTTTGGTGGTGCTAAAATTTTGCTAAAAATATCGCGATATGTTGGTGCTGTGGAAAAATATCGATCGAAAACATCGGTGTGAGGCGAATTTCTATCTTTACTTTAATGAATTGGTTGCCTAGATATGACCCGAAAATGGATGCTCACTGCTTATAAATGTCAGTGGTCCAGCATTCGGTCATATCTTGGCAACCAACCATTTTTTGGAATCCTGCTTTTAGATTCGGATTTCGATTCGCTTTTAGATCTAAAAAATCTAACAAAATGGGTATTTTTATTGAAAAACATCAAAAACTTGAAAAAATCGTGTCAACTGTCATTTTACCGGACAATGCTCTCCCTCACCGCTACCGTCCTACTTATATGTAAGGGAGACTACTGTCCCTCTCGTAAATATTAAATGATTTCAATGTAGTATCTCTGAAGGCTTCTCCTTTTAATTTTTTTCAAGGCAGGTATATACTTGAGGTGGAAAGTATACGGACTGCCTTACCAACAGAGCCTGCTTTTGGCGATAATACCGTACCGAATTACCAACCCACGTCGAGTTTTAAGGCGTTTCCAATCTTGCACGAGAGGCAACCCTCGTGAACGACGCGGTGAACGGCTCTTTTTGTCGAGCGAGGTCGCTGCCCGCGAATTTTTCAGGATCATTGCCGCCAATATTTTGTGTACGCTGTCGACGCCGCTGCTGTCATCGCAAAAAATATCTTTGCGACCGTGATGGGGTGCAGTCTAAATTTCAAAATATATTTACTTGTAAAAATTGTTTTCTGACACAGTCTGCGTCAAAAAACCGCTGCTGTGCCATTGTCAGCTGCTTCGTCGCCGGCGCCGCCACACCTTCGCCTCCTTTTGATCGCTGCCGCTGGTGGCGCCGCACTGGCTTGCCGCCCCCAATTTAATTTACTTTCTGCCCGCCCCTGCCACCGATTTTAAAGTCGTGTGCAAGTATGGTCGTTTCCTCTTTTTAATGTACGCACAACCGCCTCAAATTAATCTTAGGGTCTCCTACAATAAAATGTACGCCCAACCGGAGCGGGGGACCAAGGCTAGCCCCCTCCCCCCATTGTACAATAGGCCCTCAAAATGTCTATGTTTTTTTCGAAATGACTATATAACAATTATTTTAGGTAGATTTCTATTGCCTTGTCAGATTTCACTTGTTAAATTCCGGTTGAAGATCCAAAATGTCTTAAGGTTGGCTCAAAATTTCCCAATGTTTGAAAGGTTGGAATTAGCCCCACCTGCAACCACCTAGAATACCTCCTTCTCTGCTCTTGCTCTTCCCTGCTTGGATCATAGTAGCCCATTAAGCAATGCTTGTGACATTGGTCTGCCTGATTAGCACCCAAACCAGCAGGCACATCACTGTTCCTCCTCTTGTTGATGACCGCCAATCCCAGTCCTTCTCGGTCGTGTCCAGAACTAATAGCCAGCACCGAGCTCCTCCGGTCATTAGCATTTTTGAGGTGGAGAATTGAGGACTGGCTGGGGGGCTCCACAGATTCCCTCATGCATGGAAGGTGCTGCTACTCCTTTCACCCATCTAAATTTGGTTGGGTTGATATCAATTGTTAACTATGCTCCCCAACACACACAACTTTGTAAAACCGACATTTTTAGGCTTTCTAAACATTTTTAGGGTTGAAACCCAGTCAAAGTATATTTTTTGAAACGTATAGTTTACAACAGTGGTTTTCAAAACTAAAGTTCCAAATTTTGAAAACTTTCCAAATCTTAATTTTAGACAAATCAAGGTTGTTTGAATACATTTGAAATAGCCATGAATAGGAAAAGACAGGGGGGAATAGGGTTGGTTACAAAGTAGGGTTGGTTAGAAGTGCCAAAAGAGGCTGGGAAAGGCGTTTTCCTACTATAATTACCTCTCCCTGCGTACAATTAGGCCTAGGCGTAGGCCAGCGTACGTTAGCCGTAAACCCGGGTACCCTCTGCAATTTTCTTTGTAAGAAAATCAGTTCTGTAACCAATCCTAGCTCACCTGAGACAGGGTCCTTTAAAGAGGCATGGTACTCCGGTTCAAACGAAAAAGGCACGTACCAGGCATGTTTTCGGTTCTCGTAGCCTTTTTCAGTAGTTTTTTTAAATTTTGTTTACATCCCTTCTTCCTAACTTTTAAACTTGGGCAGAACAGCGTTTATAGGGTGCTCACAATATAGGTAGGATGTCGAGTAGGAGGTTCAAAAAGTCTCAGACCTAAATTTTTTGAAGGGAAATTGACTCTTAAACGGGGAGGGAACTTCATATACGCATCGTCCAGTAGAAATTTGAGGTCGCAGCTTGGAATCTCGCTGGGTGCACACATTTATTTTTAGGCCCAATTTTTGTCAGTAAATGAGCTCTAGGGTTTAAATGTATCGAGGAATTGATTGGAGCCGTTTCTAGGCCTGGTTTATTTGCCAAAAATCGAGTTTTACCCTTCATTTAAGTCTCAATAGCCCAGGTATTTTTTGTAACGTTTACTAGGAGGAAAAATCGATAGCCGGGTTCAGAAATGTCTAGAGGTTAGGCAAAATCGAGTAAAACCCGGTCCCAGCTAAAAATTTTGGAGAAAACTTCTTAAGTACCCTTGATCTAAAATTTTTTGAGGGTCTAGAATTTTCCAGGGCTTTTGACCCACTCTGGCAGGGTTTACTCAATTTTGGGATCATCTCTAAGCATTTCTGAGATTTTTCCCCAAAACTTTGGCCCCCTTTAGTAAAACTCACAAAAAAATTCCTGGGCTTTTGAGACTCAAATGAATGGTAAAACTAGGTTTTTGGCAAATAAACCAGTCCTGGAAATGATTCGAATCGATTCGTTGATACTTTTTAGCCCTAGAACTAACTCACTGGCAAACATTTGAGCTAAAAATAAATATGTGCACCCAGTGGATTTCGAACCTTCGACTTCATATTTCTAATAGGTGATGCGTATATGAAGTTCCCTCCCCTTTAAGCATTTTACGCATACCCTAACTTTTAATTTTAGGGTATCTGTAAAAAAATTTCAGAGTTGATTTTCTTTCAAAAATTGAGATTCGACATCCTATCTCCATCGTGGGCGAGTCTTTATAAAACTTAAAAAATTACGGAAAAAGGACTACATGAACCAATTGACTTGCCTGGTAGGCCTCTTTTTATCTTAGGTTACCATGATTCTCCAGACATTAAAAATTCTGGTTTTACCATTTTCACTCTATGAAATAAAAATATGGTGTAATAGAGTCTCTTGTCTATGAGTTTGCATGTTTTTGGCATTTTTAGTGATAATGGAACAAGGGGTAATAGAAGTGCAACCTATTTTGTGCAAAATATCCTATTATTTTTGTGATTAGAAGGATTGGCGACCGATCAGTTCGCAATGGTTTTTTTTTTCAAAAAAGCTCGCATTGACGCGAAGTATTTTTTACCTAACGGGGGCAGACGCAATCAAGAGACTGAACTGTATAACAAAAATATACTGCAAAATGGCAGTGCCGGTTGTTTAAATAAAGGTAGAAGTGTGCGTGCAAAGCACAAAATCGAAAATGCTTGTAATAAAATGTTATTTATGAGTTATGCCTTCAGGCAGCACCACCCAGTAATTGTTTTACCGCGGCACTTCTATCTCCCTTGCCAGCAATTACTGCATTATAATCTGGTTTTTTTACAAGCAGCGGAGATGTTTGAGACTAACATAATTGCAAGGCTGCAAGTACAAAATCTCAGCCTAATTGGGAAAAATGATTAAAACATGAGAATTTTGATGGCTCGAACGTAATGAAGCTGTGAATGTAAATGGCAAAGGGTGTGTGCATAATGCCAAATACATGATGCCGAAAGGTTGTGGAAAGCTTTCATTAGCTCCAGTTAACTCAATATTTTTAGACTTACTTTTTTTGTTTTTTCCTGTATATTATTCCAGAATTCCTTTGTACTTTTCTTGCTGCATTCTTTCCATTTCAGATACCATGAAGACCGATAAAGATGAGCGAACAGAAATCATCGAAATGTACCAGCGATGGGACCAAGTTATGGAAATTTCGAAAGGAATCGCAAAATCTGTCGTTTCAAACATTCAATCCAACTCAACAGTCCTTGAGGCTGCAGGTTATTGAAAGAACTTAAATCCATTGATAAATAAAAATATAAGATAAATAAAACAGTTTTAACTAAATTTAAAGCTGTTCTTCGTCGCGCATGTGAATGTGGCGTGGATATCTGGCCTAAAGCACTCCGCACATGTGTTCAAGTCAGTGGTGGATACTTTGAAATTTAACTCTTTTGTTTTGCCTTTCACTCTTATTTAATTTAACTACCTTATATGCTCTTTTAATTACCTCCATTCTCATAACTAGCACCTTCGACGTTGAAGCTTTCTATCTCAATCTAGGGGTTTTACGTAGTCCTCCCAAACGTGTATTTTGACCAGTTTTTAGCTTTCTCACCCCCTTATTAGTCTAGAAAACATGTTTTTAGGTATGGCAACAAAGTTTACAAAAATATCTTTTAACCAAAAATTGACTTATTGCCTCGGTCTCACAAAGTATACCCCTTACTTATAGGTACTTTATTTATGAAATTGTACACACACGTTAATTCCCAAGGGAATTTTGTGAATGGAGATTAGCCTATCATTGGTTTGAGCCAAACGGGAGTCTTTCTATCTTGGTGGACCAAGGTAAAAAGTCGATTTTTGGTTGAAATATTCCGTTTCGCACCTAAAAACGTTCTTTCTATCCTAATAATGGAATGGGAAGTTAAAAAAGTAGTGAAGACACAATTTCGGGAGGACTGCATAAAAGGAACATTAGCGTAGAAAAATTTTTAAAGCGCTATTTAGTGTGTTTTCTTGACCCTCACGACTTCTATTGATTCTGCTATTCCGATTTATGTTGAACATCCGAGAATATCGGGATTGACCCGAAATTTTCCCCATTTTTGAGAGGTTGAAAAATAATTACCCCAGAGTCATTAAAAGAACATATACTGCAGACGAATATTGAATATCTGTGTGGAATAATAAAAGTAAAAAAATTTCCCGTTTATCTGCACCCTCTATATTCATATTCACACCCACCCGCGCACACTAGACTATTTATGTCTTGTTTATGATATTTACAAACACAGGGTGCGGCAATAAGTCGCTCGGTTTCAAGCAGCCATAAATTTTGTCCCAAAGCAACCTCCGAAATTCTTTTTTCACATATCGACTTATCATGAGTCGCAAATTCATTCGGGCAAAAACGAGAGGAAAAAATTTGCGACGATCATTTTTCGTTTTTTGCTTCGGTGCCCACTGTTTCGGGCAACTAACGTAGGTGCAGTTAACTGACTGCGGCTTGATTCTGGTAGCTTTCAGCTAGCTGTCCTCTTTCAAAAGTACGTTCAGACGTTCTTCATCAGCCTCTGTCGGTCGGACGGAGCGAGGCGCATCATTAAAATCGAAATTAGCACTTTTGAGCTTGACAACCCAATTTCTTGCTCTCTTTTCTGGCATTGCATCTTCTCCATAAACTCCAAAAGTTTCTCTGGCTGCTTCGGCCGCATTAGCACCACGATCGAAAGCGAAAAGCAGGTGAAGCAAGTGCATATCCTTGTCAACTTGACACTCCATTGTTCATACCTAGAAATTAATGATAACAAGAGTCAGCAAGGAATAGCTTTCTACAGATTTATAAAGCCTACAACCCAATATATGGACTAGAAAATAGGAAATTTGGACAAAATGCATTTGGGAAAAACTGCATTTTGGACGAAATGTCTTTGAAGGTAATGGCTTTTGGACGAATTGCCAATGAGAATTGACTTATTAAATTCCAATGGAAGACAACTAATAAAACAAAAACTTATTTTATAAAATAAACAACAGAGCAAGAGGAGTGAATGCAAGCCGGAAGCGTTTACCTTCCCTGTTGTCTCTTACCCAGTCAGCCAAATGAGGCACCATTTTAATTTCACATGCTGGGAAATTTGTGCTATTGGATAATGGGGTGACTTGTTTGCTATCTAATCTCAGTGGGCACACACACTCCACAAAATGAGGCAGCACATAGCCTCGGCTTTTTCCAAATTAGCCAAGAACGAACAATTGAAGCAGCAAATAAGTCTTGGGTTCATTTTATTTCATAATTTACAAACAAGCTCATCTGGGGGTACCGGAAGACTAACGAGCACGGGGGTTTCAGGCCTTGGTTTTGGACTAAATTTAGGCTGAGTGGGGCCGGGACATCGGCCAGTCTTCCCCATTAGCTTCGGTGGCTAAACTTTATAGTCCATGTCATCCTGAAAACAGGTCTTAACCCCTATTTTTGTGTACAGGGTGCGGCGAAAATTCGGGCGCATAATTTTAAACCTGATTTTGCCTCTTTGTTTTAAATTCACAGAGTGTTGAATTATATGCTGTTTTGTAGAGCATAAAAAACTGAGCGAAACGTATTATTTTGTACAACTACTATTCCTACTCCATCCAACAAAAAGATCATCCGGGAATGAATTCGTCGAAATTCAGAGCGTTCAATGAGGGCGATAGCAAAGACGATGGAAATCAGCAAAAAATCGATGAGAAGGATCGTCAATATACAGCTAGGACTCCGTTCTCGAAAGCTATCAAACTACAAGCCACAAATGAATCAAGTCGTTGAAAGTGGCTCTGGATAATGCCTGGGAAGAAATAACTTTGGATCAGCTGCGTGAAATGATTGATAATCTTCCGAAGCTTCTCAAGCGTAATTGAAGGGGTCATTGAAGGAAAAAGGGGTCATTTCGATAATGTGTTATGCGTAAAAAGTTTTTGTCGCAAACCATTAGGATTTTTCTCGAAAACTGATTTTCATAATAATGGTTCAAGTTTCAACTTCTAGACTCAAAATTTCACGCTGAGCACTAATCCCTTGTCAGAAGTGCATTTTCTGTTGGCAAAAATTGGTAAAAACGGATATCTTACAAGGCCATTATATTAATAACAAGATTTTATTCAAAGTAGCCC
>JAKMXJ010019456.1:0-11045 GCA_029339935.1 Anguina tritici
CCCCCCCCCCTGTTCTTGTAACGTCTTCTAAGCAAAGAACAAACGCTAAAACGATAAAGAGGTGATTTAATACACTTTCCTACACAAAAAGTCGATTTTGTGGGAATTTTTTGACCAAAATTTGACTGAAATTTTTTGGTCCTCCAAAGTAAACCAGGTCTGCGTGGTATCAAAGAAGCTTAAAAGGAGAGCAACTTTGTGAAGGAGGCTACCGGGCGTCGGCCTACCTTTGGTTTGAGCCTAATCAAGCTAGTTAGATTCTAACCAAAGGTAGGCTTAGCCTCACTTCAAAATCATACGATCTCTTTTAGCCTCTTTGGTGCACCACAAACTTGGTTTAGTTTGGTGGACCAAGGTAAAGAGTCAAATTTTGGTCAAAAAAAATTCAAAAAATTTTACTTTTCATCTAGGAAAGTGTATCAAAAGATCTCTAATATCTTTTTTAGTTATATTGCATATTGTTTCCTTAGAAGACCTCACAACAGGGGAAGAGGCAAGAAAAAACCCTCCACTTGTAAAATGGGGCCCATTATTATTTTCAAATTTTTTTTGCAAATCTGTTTAATACGTTAACTAAATTGGGCTCTACTGATTTCTTTTTTTCGATTTTTGGTTGAGCGAACAAAAATCTCGAGATCGACCAAAAATTTTCGCAATTTTCGGAGAGTTGAAAGATATAAGCTCATGGGCTTTTATTCAGGGAAATACAGTAAGTAAGTTTTCAGTTAACAGTAAAATGTTACGTACAAAATAAATGGAGAAAAATTTGTTTAAAAAAGAAACAGATTCAACTTGAAATAAAATGGCAAAATAATAATGATAGCCTCTTCACACAAACCATTTTGCCCAATGGTTTGTAAACAAAAAATATACTTATTGAAATTATTAAGTTATTATGAAACTGAATTATAAAAAGAATTACAAAGGTAGTGAAATTATAAAAGTTTGTATGAATAATAAGTGGTATTCAATTGCTCCTTTGCAAAATTACTTTGTATTGTAACAGCTTTGTTTAAAAAACAGTTTTACATCAACTAACTGTTTTCTAACAGGAAGGAATGTGAAAATTATGTTATAGCTGGTGTCCAAAAAGTTTGGAAACACTTTTTCAACTATTTGTTTTCCATAAAAATTTCGCAATAAAAAAATTTCAAAAAGCAATTTATTGTAGCCCTGTTCATCCTCTTTCGAATTGTTTTAGAATGATCAGCATTTGGCTGCGAACACTTGTGAGGTCATTTAAAG
Source organism: Anguina tritici (assembly GCA_029339935.1). Classification (NCBI taxonomy): domain Eukaryota; kingdom Metazoa; phylum Nematoda; class Chromadorea; order Rhabditida; family Anguinidae; genus Anguina; species Anguina tritici. The sequence continues at coordinate 1,246 of JAKMXJ010019456.1, forward strand.
AAGTTGACAACCATTTTCATCACTTTAACTCGTCAAAACTTCGATGAAGTATTCAGCGTTGTAACAAGGTGTTAGCACTATGTTGTAGCGTAGATCCAGAGCTACAAAACCCACTTTACAGAACAATTTTTGAGCGTAAGAATGTTAAGATAGGCCTTTTGAAGAAAATCAATACCCTCAAAGATGACCAAAATCGAACTTTTCTTCATTTTTTCAAGTTTTAGTCATTGTTTGCTTTTCTTCAAAAGGCCATATCTCAAGATTCTTAAACGCGAAAACTGTTCTATAAAGTGGGTTTTGTAAATCTTGATCTGCGCTACCACATGATGCTAAGATGTGACCTGTTAAAGTGATAAAAAAATGCTTGTCAGTTTCTCAAATAAGCTCACAAGTGTTTCCAGCTAAATACTGATCATTCTAAAACAATCGAGATAAGTTTTATCATCATTTGAAAGAAGAGATTCAGGGCTACAAAACCTGCTTCTTGGAATATTCAAAAAAAATATGGTGAATTAGTTTGAGTGATTATCGCCTTCAGCTCTCAATAATTCCAACAGACATTCTAATATGTAACAGCTATTCTTCACAACATATGCATTGACATGAATCTTCCATAAATCTAGATGACGATGAAGAAGATATTGAAATTCTGAAGGATAATTCTGAAGGTGCAGCAGAATTAGAGTCTCTGCGAGAAAACATGCCAGCAAACGAAAGACGTGAAATTGTAGCTATAAAAGACGCCAACAAGTAGTTTGCTTGTTTTGTTTAATTACCATCTCTTTGTACATAAATTGAAGATTAAAAAATATTTGACAGAATTGAATAAATAATAAACAAAAAAACTTGAAAATCGCCGTAATTTTAGTTTCAAAACGCCTAAAAATACTAATTTGAGCTGACGATCCAAAATTGGGCATAGGTGTCAACAAAAAATATAGAAAAAAATTTTTGAAAATTGTGCCCCCAGCGCCTCATAGGAGCACAATTTTGGAAGAAGGTGCCCTCAGAGGCTCATTCATTTGGTAAATGCGGAAGGGCATGGACACGTGCTCCGGGCAGATGCCCCCAAAAACCATGAGCAGGCTTATTTGGTAAGAGGCAGCGGCTCGTAACCATATTTGGGGAGCAGGTGCCCCCGAGGGCACTCATTTGGTACCAGCCATCGTTTTTCACAATATTGTACATCCCTGCCTAAATACTTCTTTATTAGAAATAATAGTTTTTATAGGAGCAACCCACGCCTGTCAACACAAATTATTCAAATTTGAATTGGCGGGGACCAGTTTTTCACCGCAAGAAAAAACAGGTTTGAATTTTTCCTCATAAAATTATAGATGCAAATTTTGCTTATCTAAATTTTACAAGGATAAATTTAAACCTGTTTTGTCTTGTTATCAAAAACTGATCCCCGCCAATTCAAATTTGACTACCGTATTATCTCTATTAGAAGCCCACTCGCTAATAAACGCCCATATAAATGCCCATGTATCTAGGAAATTTTTTTCCGCTGCTCTTTTTTTGCGTTTTCTTAACTCCCACGAGCTCTAACGATTCCACTTTTTGGATTTTGGTTGAGCACCAAAAAATTTCGATAATGAGCTTGAGATTTTTCCGATTTTGGAGCGTTGTAAAGATACAAGTCCATCGGCTTCTACTAGAGATAATACGGTAATTTGAGTTGATGAGTGTGGGTATGTCTCTTTAAGCATTAAATTTAACTGCTAAGCATTAATAAACACACAAACTTAAATAATTTATTTGCACTTTGCATTTACTTCAAGTTATAAAGGTTCCTTTACTAAAAATTAATTTAAGTTTTCCATTTTTAGTTGCTCTAATCTTAAGGCGTAATTCCCACAGCGCCCAACAAACTAAAATTATAGTTGTTGATATTTTTATGTGTAAAACATAAACCTACTTGTTTAACAGCAGTGCGTTTCCCATATTCCTTTGCGAGCATGTACTGTCTGGTGACAACTGGAAAAAGTGAACCTGCTGTTGGCTCTGACCCAAGTGCATCCTTCTCTCCTACTTTTTCAAAGGCTTGGGCAAACTTGTCAAAAAGTTCATCCTCTTGATTTGCCTTTAAAACGTGTCTATCTTTAAAAATCTGTTTATTTTTATACTAAAATCGGCACTTTTTCAAATGACACTCTATATAGTGACACTCGATTTTTTCGCTCCCTTGGGTGTCTTTGTGTAGAGATTGTGCCAATTAAAAGTCAAAAATAATTACTGTGATCCCAAATGAAGTCTCAGTGCAGTTGGTATTTGTAAGTCCAGTGACCAATTTGAAAGAGCACTCAGTTTGTTCTGTTGTGTTACAATATGCTGCGTTTTCCCAAACAATTTCTACCTCCACACAACTTGATTTAGGCAAAGTCGAGCTGCTGAAGCTGGATTATTGTTTTATTACGTAGCAATAATTTATTCCGTACCCTTGTCTAACTGCAACAATAATAAATGCAGCTATTAAACTTACTTTATATAGTGGCATTTATAAATAACTCATTAAACTAATTTTGATTGAATTGACGAAAGCAAAATATAGAAAAATCAATAATCTTCTAGCCTTTCTTCCAAAACAGTTGCCAGTCAGCTGTTCTTTGATCCTCAGTCACGTTTTAAGCCCATTAATTAATTAAGCAGGAGAAGGAATAATAAAGACTTTTGGGATTTAGATTTTTCAAGTCCTTTAATTGTTTCTTACTTTTTTGCTTGTTTAAGAAGCTATTGTAAATTCAGACCTAGCCATCAAGTAAAATTTTATTAGTTTTTTGATTGAAAAATATCTAACAGTAAAAATTATTTAAAATAATGTTTTTAGAATGATGTTAAAGAAACACAAGATTCCTTAAAGTTTCGAATAAGTGCTCCGTCCAAATCTTAAGCCTGGAGATGGTAAATTAATGGGTGGTGCAGCCTTAATCGAGATAGCACAGAAGCAAAGAAAAATAATAATCATTTGCAATAAGACATTGTGTTTTAGTGTGTTGACAAACATTGCTAAAATTGTATATGATTAAAATGTTGAGAAACATTTAGAGTTGAGGAGTTGAGTACCCCTTTTCGGATGATGAACGGCTTTGGTCACTTTTTTTCCGGATTCCTTCCAATACTCGGCTCGTAAATTACTACCCAAATTTAGGGTTACCGACTCTAAAATTAAATATTTTAAAGCCGAAAACTATCAACATTTGTATTTATGAGTCAAAAGTTCTTTTTACAAAAATATCAAAATAAGTCCTAGTAAATTTAGACACTATTTCAAGAAAAAAATTTTATTTGACCGAACTAAAGTTTTTTGTTGACTTTTATTCTATCAACTTAGAGCTTATATTAGAAAATGAGTGCAATAATTACGTAAAATTTTGTTAGTACGCTCATGAATAAGAAAAATATTTGACGCATTTTACTGGTTAATGCGTCGAAAAGTATATGTCTATTATAAACCAGTTTTTTCGCTGTCTTTTTTAGTCAACTTGAAAGAATTGATATTGATGATATTTTACTTAAGAAAGTAACATTGTTTATTGATTTCATTCTTTGATTTGTTTGTTTAATCATTTGTTTAATACCCTATTTATTCTAATACATTCGCAGTCTCTAACAGAAGCGCACCCGTTGAGGGGGTTTAAGATATAGAAGCCTAGTTTCTATTAGAAGCGCACCCATGGGGGATAATAGTGCAGAAATATTCTTTAAAAAATCTTGCTTAAAAAAGCGTCGTATTTAGATTTTTTGCTTTGAAAACTGTTACAAATGAGTTGTTATGAAGTTTATTGATCACCAATCACTTCAATAGAAAGTGGTATAAGTGGGGGATTCACGACTTATATGAATGATGAGTTGACAAGTGACTACTTGAAGCGTGTCACTGGAGAAATCCCGTCTGGAAAGCGCCATCTCGTGTGAGGTATTTTCAGATTTCATATCTCTGAGCTAAGAAAGAAACAGCTCAAATAGTGCGACGTCGACACAGCATTAGTTTTGGCTTAAAATGTTCTTTTATAAACTTTGCCTCCCAGCAACGGCACAGCCCGCGGATCCTAATGTCTGAAATGTGGTGGCCAACAGGTATCAAATCCCGAAATCACTGTACAGTTGGCAGAATGGGTCAGGGAAAGAAAGGAGCACAAGCAGCCAATCTCGCGTTGCATCATCCGAAAGAAGGCAGAAGAATTATTCATGATACCGACTTAAAGGTAAAGAAAATAAATTGGAGTAACATTTTTAGATCTTCGGTGGATGTCTTGGCAACTTCCTCAACCGCCATAAATTCGTGCTTTGTCGGGTGACTACAGATGCTCAGAAGCCGCCAGAGAATTACACAAAGCTATGTTGTTCACGTTGAAGAAAGAAGGAAGACTGTCAAGTTCCCTGAAATATTCGCAATGGTTGAGAATGTTGCTTGGTTTCATTGCCCAGTTTGAATGATTTGTTAAATTCCTCGTGCATTAATCTTCACTTGGTTGCTTGGGGGTGGGTAACTATTAGAGCGTGGGTAATTATTTTTTGATCCTTTAGCGAGGGGGCATACTATTGGAACGTGGGTAATTAATAGAGCATATAGGGTAGGTTTGCTTTTTGTGGATGGGAGAATCTCTCAAAGGAATTCATCATCAACTCCTTTAAAGTGTGCCGAATCTCCAACGCCACGGATGAAAGCGAGGATAACTTCATCCACAACTTCAAAGAAAATATGCCGGTGCCAAGTGGGCGCACGAGCCTTTAATAGGCGTGAAATGACAGTGTGTTGGCCGAGCTATTTGAACAAGTTGAGCTGGCACAAGAAGAAGAAAATATCGAATATAATAGTGATGCACCTTAGGTTTGTTAAATTGATTGTTCTCTCCCGCTGTTGTAATTTAAAAGTTTCTGTATGCAAGCTTTAGATTGCGTTCTTAAGTTCTTATGGATCTTGTGTCAAGTAAGTATGCCAATGGTTGAAAAGTAAAAGCACAGTGTCTATTAGAAGCCGAATCTCTAATAGATGCACACCTCCAGGGGTGGTTGAAAAATAGAAGCGCTTCTATTAGAGTAAATGCAGTAACTTAAAATATGATAAGTAAAATTGACCTTTGAATTTAAAGGTTACTCTTGACAGCTAGGCCGTGAAAAGTGATTGGAATATGATGTTCAATGTAGCATCTTGCCAGTTCTTTGAATGACTTCGCATCAAGCACTAAGAGGAATGCTTTCTCACCATCTTTAAATGTCAGTACAGCTGACAGAACAACACCTTGAATCTTTTATCATAAAAAAGCTTTATTGTAGCAAGAAGCTTACCATCATCTTCTTCAGTGGAACCAGGTTTAGACACAAACACTGGCTCTGTGCAATACTGCTCAGTGTTGTCCATTTGCCACAAAACTTTGCTTCTGTCTTTAACATTAACTTTTATCAGCTAAATTGAGAAATTCAATACAAAAAATGAGGAAAAAACATTGACAAAGCAGTGGTTTACCCCCGTCAAATTTTTGTCTTTCTGATTGATGGATCCAACAGCGCCATACAAATAAGAGTAGTCCTTTCCATTTAAACGGTAGTTGTAACGTGGAAATTCAAAGCCTTTAAATTACTGGTATTTATTGGTATTTTTAGTCTGTTATTGATTTTTAATGCGGGTGCTAAAAGTATAAGAATAGATTCCTGATCTGTTATTTGGTCCCAAATTTGTAAAAATCCTTTTTGCAAAATATCGTTGCTGTTTGGCATTAGAGATTTAAAATAGGATACTTCTGCTGTTTGTCCACCCCTCAAAATTTTGTGTAAAAAGCAAAATTTTGAGAGGGTGGACAAACGGCAGAAGTTGCAAAAATAGTACAGAAAGGTTTTTTAAAGAAGTGGTATTTTATTATATATTTAGAAGAGGCTAACGAAAAAATAAAAATCTTAAGGAATTATGGTCTGCTTACCTATATCGCACATTCGCTCGTCTTTTAGTAGAATAATATCCTGGGTCTCGCCTGAAGACTCGGCTGAACATTTACCAACGAGCGCGCTAGGTAGACTTTCAAGCAGATTTCCCGTGCTAGAAGCCTCAACCTTCAATGGGATAATCATACGGTGTAAAAAAGGCTCAGACTGCTCCTGAATTTTTCCTACTAAAATATTTTTGAAAATAGCATTAGTTACCTGTCCGTTTATACCCTTACGCATTGATTCCAGCTGAAGCTTGCTCAAATCCATATGATCATATTTGCAATAGTCGAGCACGATATATTTGCCATCATCTGCTTCAAAAGCATTGGCATGGTGAAAAGTGAATTGTGGGTCAGCAATGTAATTTAGCTTGACTGGCTCCTTTGTTTTCCAGTTGAAGACATGCACTTTAGTAGGAGTGTTATCATACCAGCTTATAGATTCTTGGTAGGAAGTGCCTTAAATTTGAACAAAATGTGATAATAAAGCGAACAGTTGTGCCTACGGAATGCTTTCATGGCCAAAAGCTTCAATAGATTCAGTTTAAGTGGAGACTCAAACACAATTAAGTAGTTAGGAGTAAAAGCAAAACTGTGAATATAGGGTGGATAAAGACTATCATGAAATTGCAGTTCACCTAGCAGTGTACTTTTCTCTAGCTTCTTATTTGTCGTGTCTAAAACATATTTAACTCGTTATACAGGGTAGATAAAACGTGAAGCGAATAATAATCACTATTTTCCCCCCTCTTTTGCTGAAGTTTATATAAGGCAAGCTCTCTATATGCCAATTGCAAAAAAAATTTAATATATGCTAAAAATACAATAAAAAGGCACGGGGTATAATCTGAAAATTTAGATTTTCGCCGTTTTTTGAGATAAAATGCTTTGCTTATGATGGTCATAGCTCAACACCCTGATTTTCAAAAAGTATTTTACCCCTCTTGATCTACACTAGAACTTAGTGCTTAGCTGCAGTTTCGAAGTCCAACGCCTAATCGAATATTTTGACCAGTAGAGCAATAAAAATGCCTGCAAACTTCTCAAATTGACCTTATGTGATTCAAGATAAATGGGGGCCAATCCGGAACCGAGTGTTATATACATTTTGATAGACGAGAAATAGATTTTCAAAATCAGTGGTTTAGGGAAACTGTGGAATGGAAAAATTTGCTTATATTTTCCACAGGAACTTTTGAGATACCCAGTATTTTACATTTATTACAAACTTTCACATGAAAAATGCTGCCTTAAAATGTTAGTTGGAAATTTATAGAAATGATAACTTTTTGCTAAAGCTAAAACGATAACAAGAATCTAATTTGTACAAAAAAGTTTTACTAACCTGATATCTCTGTTTTCAGAAAGATTAGGCTACTACTTTTTCCGAACCGTGAACCAACATTGATAATATTTCCATTTTCATCTGCATGTTGGTGTGCTGTGCAACTGTGAACAGCAATATATTTGTTAATATTCTCCTAAACAATATCAGTAGGCTAATCTTATTTTCTCAAATAGTTGCGCTGGCGCATAATTATCCAGAATCCTTTGTTTTATTTTCTTTGCAACAAATTGATATTTTACTAATTTTTGCGAAAAGATGTACTATTTTTTCTGTCTAGTGATCATAATGCGAGTCAATGATAAATTTCACTTGCGTCAAATTATGCTGTATCATTTCGAGAATTTATTGTGCTGTGCAGCACAATCAGTTCTAGATCTCAACGAGCGAAAAATTGGTTTGAATCTGGTGATACGGTTCTACGACACTTTGCCGTAGGATGCTTTGTCGCAAGACACTTTGCGGCATGGCACCTTTTAATTGGGACCTTTTATTTTATTTAACTAGTCTTTAAGTCAAGCCAACTTTATTCATACCATTCGACATAACAGTGTGACATTCACACAAACAAAATGAGATAAACAAATTTTTGAATTTAAAACCTCTTCGTCGGCTTCTGCATCACCGCCTTCCTCTACGTCGAAAATTGCTCTACGTCGAAAATGGCTCAGACTGCTCCTGAATGTTGCTGGACCGCGTCAAAAACTGCATTCGATTCGCCACATGAAATATCATGAAAGCATCTAAACTCTGCACACAAGTATGAGCATTCAGCAATTGGATGTTTTCCGCGGAGTTAGCATTCGTCTTCAAACAGCGCAAGTTCTGAATCTGCCCCATGTCCACAGCCCTGTCTTTTTTTGTATTCAAAGGTTCTTTTGTTCCACGAAAACGACCGATAGAAAAGCTACGATTGTCATCAAAAATGTAAAGTACGATCTTGCGGCAAGGTATCTGTGTATACGTGATGGAATCTTGGGAGACAAACCAGGAATCCATCTACTTCGATGTTCAGGTTGTTGAAACGCCTGCTGACTGCCAAATGAATAGGTCTCTGGAGAACTGGCAAATGGAAATAATTTACGATGATTTTGATGAATTTGTTATTGGTCTCAAATAATAGATTTCGTCAAAGAATGTTGCCTTCTTCTCTAGTGACATTGATGGTCTTCCAAGCAAATTGGAATCAGTTATTAAAGTAGATGGCGAATATCCTTCAGAATAATGATTTAGAGATTTTATATGTGCACCACTAATTCTTTGAGCTTTAAAAAGTGAAATATTTAAAGAATTATAGATAATTATACACCAACCCATATATCCTGGGGTATTTAAGCGCTCATAATTAAACTTACTCTATTCAAAGTTTCCAGTGTGTTTACATCTATTTGAACCACGTGGGGTGTCTCGGTTGTCGCAAAAACAGCGTCACCAATTCCGAAAAAGTTGACCAAAGCATTATCACTAAGTTCTGTTTCCTTAAAAAGGTACGTAAAGTATCTAAAATAGGTTATGACAGCAACTAAACTTCTTCTTTCAATAGAATAAAAACCTTTCAAAAATATTTTTACAGGGGTCAGGAAATCGCACAGTTCCAAACTGTGAGGCGACCAACCTATCAGCTGCACAGCTTTTTTGATAAGCAAGACTTTTCAAGAATTTGGAGGAAAAATACATCTTAAATTGTTTTATAGGTAAAAGCCTTTTCAAGAATATTTCTTACCTTTTGGTCCTTAAATTCAAATTTCTGTATAAAAGACATTCCATCAAACCAGTGTTTGCATTCACCTTTTCCAAAGTGAAACCGTCCAGGGCCATTTCTTAGCAAAGTTACAGAAAGCCAACTGGGTATTTCACCTAATTTTTTTAATGCAAACAGCTATAAACAAAGAACATACCATTAGTTTTGCACTCGTATGGTTTTTCTACCTCCTCTGCAGTATCAAAGTTTTTAAGAAAATCAAATCCGACCATTTTCTTAGGACTAAGCCGATTAAATAGAAAATTTTTCTTAGGAACAGTGGCTTTCGTATGAGAATTTCAAGTTATTACTTTGGTATATTTTCCTTATTGATTTGTAGTTTATAGCAATGTTGTAGTTTTAGTGCAGTATTACTATTGATTGATGAAAAAGACTTTGTCAACAAATGGACAGGAAGTTATTATGAAAAGTAATCAGAGGGGCATACCCACTTCCTTCAATGAAAATTGATCAAATTTGAATTGGTGGAGACCAGTCTTTCATAACAACACAAAGCTATTCGAAATTTTCTTTGCAAAACTTGACTAAGCAAAATTTGAGTATCCAATTTTACAAATAGTTTTGTCTTTCGAAGAAAATACGGTCCCGCAAATTTAAATTTGACGAATGTTTGTTGTAGCGCGTGGCCCCTTTAAAGGGGGGGGGGGCTAACAGTTCATATACGCAACGTCTAGGTCGATGGTTCGAATACTATACCACTGGGTGTACACCTTATTTTTTTGCCCCTTTTTACGAGTTTGGTATCAAAATGATCCTCATGCTCTTG
>JAKMXJ010019688.1:0-13872 GCA_029339935.1 Anguina tritici
GTGCTAAGGCAATAAAGTTCGTCGACGGTGTGTTGATCCACTCTGGTGACCCTGTGAACCAATACGTTCAGCAGTCCGTTCGTCACGTCAGATGCCCCAAGGTATACTTTTTTCTGTCCAATAGAACGTTTCAAATCATTGACGACTCTTCTCAAACGCCCCCGACTTGGCATGTCTTGTAACTCAAAAATTCGTCTGATGATTCAATTATCAAAAACTTTTAATTCTTAGCATTCTTGGTGTCAAGATGAAGATCATCTTGCCGTACGATCCTAAGGGACAGATTGGACCGCGAAATCCGCTGCCGGATCACTTTGAAATCAAGGAGCCTGATGACAAGCCAAAGCTGCTGCAGCCGTACAGTGAGCATCGTGAGCCGTCGAGTTTGCCTTAGCCGATCCTGCAAAAGCAAATGCCGATTCCGCAACAGCGAATGCCGATTCCGGAACAGAAAATGCCGATTCCGCAACAGCGAATGCCTTCTCAGGCTGTTTGTTAAACTGTTACCGTTGACAGTGATGTCCTTTGTTCCTTATTGGTGAGTTGGGAAGCAATAAAACGTTGTTATTGAGTTGTTTAGTTGTACTTTTTGTCTTGTTTAGGGATTCGTATTCTCTGCGATTTTGTGGGCTTTTCTTGTGACGTTTGTCGTGTTTAATTACATCATCCACTTTGTTCACCGAAGCGGTTTGTCCGCTTCGTAGAAATAGGGAAAATTTCTCTTTCATATGTGAAACGCCTATTTCATCCTCACTTTTTGTGTAGGAGCACACACACATCTTTCTGTGTAGGAGATCATACTTTGCTGGCACATTTGGCATTTCATAGAATTGTCAGGTGTTCCTGGTGAACGTCCACCTGTGGCCAGTACCCAGGGTTTTGGCTTTCCAAATCGGTGTTTTCAATACTTTGTTTTCGATGAAGCGAAAAAGGAGCAATCCATCATGGTCAAACTGGTGGTCAGCAAACCGGCGCCACTCGATATTGTCTCGCTGAGGATGAGCCTAAAAAGAAGTAATTATCACAAATCTCACAAAAATGCAAAAACCACCGACGCACTGGACCGTATGAGGCTATTCACCATCTAACGCACTTTGCTTGAAGGTACAGAAAGCGGAAAAGGAAGTTGCCAGTATAATTTGAATACTGTGCATGCATAGCACTGTAGATAATCTATAGGAATTTGATGAAGCAAAAAAAGGAACCCAAAGATGACTACCTGAGCTCAAAAAACCAGCAATTCCGATGAAAAGACCAGGACCAAGTGAGCGACCGTATTCAGAGCGTAAAACACCTCAGCGACCAAATAGGGCAAAAATCCTGTCAAACCGAGCCCAGCAGCCTTCTGCTTGATTTGACGATAATTTGAAAGACACAAATACAGTAGGGGTGAAAGAAAAATGAAATAACTTATCTAATAACCACAACACTTTTTTGGCTGATTCTTCCACCGCGCTTGGCTGGTACTGGCTGGTTTAGCCGATAAAAAGAGAAAATTTGTGCGCCATATGCTTACCAAAATATAAAAAAGTGCAAAAAAAAGAAATTCGGATGAGAATTAGCTGGTAAGCGCCTTTTTTCTTGAAAAAAATATCTTGCCCGTAGGCTATTGGGTTGTCAACTAATTTTTTGCGGTTTTTTGACTGCTTGTCTGACCTCTTTTTCCTGAACACATTTCCAAGCAATACAATAACATTAGCAACAGGTAGTCAGGTAAAATGAAGCAACAACCTTGATCGCGCCAGTCTCTGTGATCTTTAGGTTCAAGCAATTCCCGTTTCAGCACTTCCCAAGTAGGCTCGATCAGGTCTGATGGCAACAAAGGCAGTGCAAGGGTGCAAGTCTTTTTGCCCAGCTCAAGCAAGGAAAATGTGATAAACCACCCAAAAATGATTCTAAAATACTTTAAAATGACTAACTACCCCTGAATGTTCCTTTTGTGTTAAGGATTAAAACTAGAAAAAAATTACAGTCAAACCTCGATATAAGGACATTATAAAAAAGTGCCATTGTGGTTAGAGTGTGATGGTCATATGTAGAAGTAGTTTAAAAAAAATCTTAGTATTTGTTCTTCTTTTGGAGTTTTTAAAGCATATATTTGTGAAAAAAAATTTACTGAAAGAAAAAAGTTAATTTACTGACAAAAGAAGTAAATTTACTAAGAAAAAAATAAATTCTACAAAAAGCGCAATTTACTGAAGAAAAAAGTCATTTTACCGAAACAAAAAGAAAATTTTCAGGCGTGAAAAAGGTTTGGCGGATAAAAGGGTCTCGCTGAAAAAAGGGGCCTTGGTCAAAAGGGTCTAGGTCAAAAGAGTCTTGGAGAAAAGGTCCACCATCAAAAGAGTCTCGACCTTTTCCAGAAATTCTGATGACTCGGCCACGTCAAAAATAACACCACACCAAAATACCGACACAACCAAAAAAAAGTACGCGTAGAAATTCTCAAGACAAAAGTCAGGTCATCTAGGTTATATAGATCATACAGGTTATAAAGACCTTGTCTTAGAATTGGGCCTAAATCCGGGTCGCCCAAATGCGATCTGCCCAAATACATAGTAACCCGCGTCTTTTTCACTTTTCTCAGTCGGACTAATCTCAAAGCACTACTCTTAGCCAATTTATTCTTCACATTACAAAAATCAAAGGCAATTCCGACTCAGAGCACAACGCAACACAGAGGCATATAATATGCGATCAACTTGCAACCACCGCAGTCTTATTCCTTTCCACAGGCTTCCTTTCTTTTTGGGCGCAATTGATCTAAAAATACAAAAGTCAAGATCATTGTGAAGCAAGGATTCAGAAAATTATTCAAATCGAAAAACCACCTTGTCTCCAAGGCTAAGTGCCTGAATTCATAAAAGCAATTATTACAGTTCAAGAACTGACCGAAAGAGATTAAATTTACCATTCCCTGAGACTTCGCCCTAATTCTGATATGTCCAATGATATTACTGGCTGGGTCTAACGGATCAGACTTTTCAATGCAAACATTCGCCAAAGCATCTTCGCCGAAAATGGAATGCGCGCAGAAATTAGCAGCAAGAAAGCCGCAGTCTCCATCTACAAAAAAGCATGGATAAGGCCAATCCAATACGTAATATAAGGTATTACCTAGGGCGGCATCCGTCGTAAGAAGTTTCATGTTGGTTTGAACCGATAGGTGATCCAAATACAGTCTTAAATCGGAAATAGGCGTCACTACTCCAACCTAAAAATAACCACCGTACACAAGGCTAGCCCCGGAAAACATAAACCTTATTTTCCCACTCGAACTCGGCCCACATAGTACGAAATTCAGTATCGGTACAAGTGCCCGGCACAATGTAATCCTAAAAGCCAATATCAGATAAAATATGTCAAAGCAATCCGTAGAGCCACCATGATATCAATATGGATGTCTTCCAGGTAAACACAGTTCCGATCCGACGTTGACCCTCGAACATCGTATGCAATTGTTGAAAATATCACCCCATTTTCTGTTGATGCTACTTTGACAGTCGCCTGAATTTTTGTGTATGAACTAGACCGTTAACTGGACAAAAAAGAGCCTGTCAATGAGTCGAACCTTTATGTTCGTAAAGTCATGTGGCGCAAGGGTCAACGGTGTCGGCTTGTCAACTAACTTCAAATCACCAACGGTAGAGAGCTCCAAGCATAGATTTTGAAGAGTGTCCGCAGTCTGATTCACTACAAGCACGTCCAACACAATATCATACTGGTTAACATTGACGTAAGCCTCAGAATAAACCTGATAATGATCGGATTGAAGAAGAGCGCACGACACTCAGACCAAAAAATTACCGGATCAGAGAAACCAGCCAGTTGGATTACCTTTCCCAGCTTCGACGTCGCAAAATCAAATCTCGAAGTCTTTGGAGCTGTTCCCAGTGCTTGGGATAGAGACAAGTCAAACAAGTTGGTGCCAGCAACACCTTCACCAATTCTAGCTGCAAGCTGAGTAAACGAGATGGTACTATCAGGCTGAATAAAAAAGATGGAATAAGACCAAAGTATCATCAAAATTAACTTACTTGCACAATCTTGGCCTTCTTTGAATTGCTGTCCTCATGCCTGTCCACATCACCCTTGGCAATAAGCATCAGATCAAGAGAAGCACGGCACTCATTCAAGAAAATTTCAGTAGCACCAGGCCAATGATCAGTGATGAGACGAAGAGTGGTAGAGAGCCTGTCAAGATCATCCTCAGTAATGACGCTTTTGCATAACCCAGACTTTCCTAGGTGAATAATAGACGATATTATGAGCATTGCCTCACCGGCCATCTTGTTCACAGTAGCAGGTGACTCTACAACAGAATTTATTTAAAAGGGTTAAGCTGTACGTGAAATTTTGATGCCGCGCCATATTGATGCCGCATTTCTTTTCTGGCCGATCACTAATGCTATATTTCTCCTCTAAGTATTCTACTTGCTTCTAGTTTGTTTTTATGGATTTAACCGTCTTTGCGTTTATTTTGCTGACCCTTTTCCTTTGCATTTAGAATCCAATCAATCTAATCAAGTCGCAAAGAGGCAAGCAGAGAGGCGAATATCTGGGATTTTTCTTCGAAAAGAACAAACTCAGCAAACCGGACGGTACAAAGCAATGCTACAAGCACAATGAGAAGGACGGGGACGCAAGGCTAGGCTGCATATGTTTGTCACTGGGAATCATTTCATTCAGCTACTAGGGCATCCTGGAAAAGCAAGCGGTCATAACCATGAAGTCGACTCAATTGCCATGGCAATTTTGGTGCAAGCCAAACATAAAACAAAGAGCAGTTGACGACCAAGAGGTTGGAGATTTTGGAGGTCTTGATGCTTTCATGCCCTCTGGTTGCTAATTCAGAAGCTGATTCAAACTTTCACTAAGGAATTGCAAAGTGCGTCGGTGTTGGTTGCATCCAGTCTCGTCCAATCAACCGGCGCTATCAACGGGTTGATCAACCGGTTGATGGTTGATGTGACGGTGGATTACTAAAAAATTCCAATCAACCGGTCGATCAACCAGAAATCAATAAACCAGTTGATGGTTGATGTGGTGGTTGATAAAATCCAGGCGTGGTCAAGACTTGTTGCAGCCGACCTGAACAAGAGTGCTGCAAAAAAAACGATATTGGGCATTGATCACCCAACGTTAGGCCACTTCTTGAGGGAAATGAAGAAGGAGCAGAAATTGAACAGCATATTTCAGACAAGCCAGCGCCAAAAGAAGAGTCTACCAGAAGGCAGATGTTAGAATCCTAGCACTGGTGGGATTTTTCGGCAGAGAAATCTTCTGGAATTTTTTGATGGGTTTGGCTCACAATTCGATCATTGATCAATAAGAGATTGTCAAATGCTATGATTGCGTCTTGTTCTCATTTATTGTTCATTTGTTTTGACAGGACCGTTTTTAAACATGTAGTTTTATAGAGGCCAGATTTTTTCCACATCCCATTTTACCGTCTTCAAGCCATTCCCCCACTACACTACAACTCCTTCGATTTCATTTCTCCCCTTCCACTCCTCTGCCGCTGTAATCTTACATCTGCATGCCTTTTCAGTTGGATAGCCCTCTTTGAGAATCAAACCCATATGGCCAAAAAAAATTCTCTTTGCAGGAGAAAATAGTTTACTCATGAGCGCCTTCAAAAAGGCCGGCATCAAAATGGGCGTGTCCAGGATTTAGAACACAATGAAGAGACCTCTGTTGATTTCAGCAAAACGGAGCACCAACTTAGTCAAAGTGCTCCCAAGAGCAGATGCAATGAAAAAATTTCCTTCTAGTAGAAGCTTTCGCAGAATCGGTTTTTCATGAAGTTTGGATGAAGGCGATGAAGCTAAAAGGAAAGCAGACTGAGTTGCGTATGTTCCGTCTGCGGTAACTAGCTTCTTTGGCTAAAAACTGAAATTAAAAAGGACTAAGCCGCACGGCGATATACCTTAGCTTCGCTCTTAGCTGACTTGTCTACTGTGTTTCCTACATGATCTCCCCGCTCCCGGTTTTCAGATTCAACCAAAGGAAGTTCTCCGAGAGAACTTTTCACCAGCTTGAAATCAAAATTTATTTATAAAGCAGTTTAAAAAAAGAAAAGTACCTGGAAAACTTTCCCGATAGTCTCAGAATTGTCACTGTATTCACCGAGGATCCATAGGGCCGATCGAAAAATATTTGCATTACGAATAAATGGGAAGACTTCCTACAAAATAAAAAGCTGAAAATTATGACATAAAAATTAAAAAAAAAAACCAGAAGCTGGGTCACGATCACAGATCTCAAATGAGGAAGTCGTTGAATCGCCTCACGAATGAAGACAAGCACATCAGATGCAGCAGTTTCACTTTGATCAGAGAGGAATTCCATAAGAACAGGAAAAATTTGCTGGGCAACATCCGGGAACTTGATTGTAGCACTGTGCAACGTTCTAACCAATAGCTGCCGATACCGTCCAATATCCTCTTGGCTGTCATTCGTGGTCTTATCGATTTCCTAAGTACAGACAGTCATTAGACTGAGATTTTGATTACGCAAAAATTTTTTACCTTCTTCAAAAACATGACCATTTCCTGGACATTGCGAGATGAAACCAAGTCCAGCGCGAGCTGGAGGATTTTCTTGCGAACTTCGTAATCCGTGGCAGAGAGAACACGCAAAATGTCCATTACCAGCTCTTGCAAAATTTTTTCATTTGGAATGTTTTCACGTAAAGCAGTTAAGCGGTCCAAAACGATGAGCTAGAAATTTACCCTCTCTATTACCTCAAGTGAAATTTCAGTAGCAAGAACAGACAAAAAATTATTGCACCTTAATATTGTTATCTGACTCCCTGACAATCAGATCAATGTATGTGGAGGCAGCAGCTTTGACAGCAGTTGGAGCAGAGCTAAGTGTGACCAGTGTACCGGCAGCTTCGTAACGAACAGCTCCGGACTGAGACTGAAGCAGGTTATAAACACATCTGATGAAACGACCTCTTTCTGCTGGATTGGTATGGCACACCTAAAAGAGCTAGTGAAAGATAGAGAGAAAAGCAATCACTATCATCGTTAGAAACACCGGAGATTAATTTGTTTAACTGACCTTGTAGATAAGTTCAACAATAATGAGCTGAAGGATATCCCCGAAATTCGTGACTTGATCAATGCAACTCGACAAATATTCGAGAGCTCGGCTCTGATCAACGTGTAACTGGAAAGCAATCACAGTAAACAACACTATTTCGTTTCTAATTAACGTACCAGCATCATGAAGGCGTTCCTTTTGCAGGATGCATCCTGCTCAGCCTCGAGAAATTGAGAAATTATTTCTGGTCCGTCGGATATGAGGAACTCAAAATTCTCTAAACAACATACATGTGAGCAATACCAATACAGATAAACAGGCTCACTGTATATAGTGAAGATCGCAAGTACAGCGTTTCTTCGAACGTACGAATGGCGATGCTCCAGACACTTGCGAATCGACGGCTAAAATTTTGACCTTTTGTGACAGCACAGTAAGGATGGCATAATACCATTAATGGCTCGAGCAACTCTGGCTCCTTCAATTTGCACAGGAAACTAAAAGTTATTAAATTTGTAAAAGCCGCCGAAATGGAAAAAAACTATTACCGTAATGTTGACCCACGGATAAATTCATTTGGATGTTGCAGATCTTTACGATAGGCGTCACACACAAGGATCATCTCATGCAACAGTTTTCCTTCCGAATTCGTCTAAATTGTTAGAATGAATGGCGAGTTGTCAAATAAACCATGTGAAAGTATTACTTTTGGCACAACTTCCCAGAAGATGAGGAGCAACTTCTTGAGATAATGGTCAGTAGTCGGCAGACAGAATCGGATAACATGCATCATGAGCACCTACAATCGACTAAGTTGACCATTTGCTGAGGGTCCAATAAACCAACTTGATTAACTTTCTCTCCAGCCTGGATCATCAAGATCAATTTCTTCAGTGCTTCGATCTTAGCCTTGGTCTCCCCTGTAAAAAAATTTGGTCAGTAAAAAAGGACAAAAAACACTGATTCGTAAACCTAAAGAATCTTCAAAATCTCAACCTTTTTCAAATTTTTCTCTCAATTGTACTTCTGTCGGAAATTCTACATCATTGGCGACATGAATCCTGAACACCAAAAAACACCAAACCATGAACATGAAACACGAATCTCAAAAACATACAGAGTATAGCATGGCTGCTCTCCAGACGACATCATTCCAATTTCACTGAAATGTCATGGATTGCATGATTAGATTAGATAAAGAAAGTGGGAATTCAGTGCGCGATAAAAGAATTTAAGGAATACTCTATAATTTTTAGAGTTTCATCTGAGAATGACAGTATCTGGACACATTTAAAATTGGAAGATAAAATTAAAATGGAGGAGTTTAGAAAATACTTTTCTTTCAAAGGTTTACGTGGACTGTCCACGGTGGACACGTACAGTAAAGACTTTCACACAATGCCATGCAGATTAATGGCGTTCAACCAGGCAAAATTCAACGAAGTTATACTTTATCAACCTACAAAGATACGGCACATATTTGTTTCTTAGGGTAAAGCTTGACCGAAGTGTCTTAGTTTCAAGAATTCTTGCAAGCAGTGATTGTGCTCTAGAATGATTAAATGATAACCGCGTGCATTTTTTTGGACAGCTCATTCTTGAAAAGATAAAGTAATTGGAAATGTGCTTACTTTTCTCCTCCCACTTGCGCCCTACAATTTTCTTTTTTAAATCTCATCAAAATTACGTTTTTGCATGAAATTATTTTTGGTGATGCTTAGTCGGAGTCTCCAACTAAGAGTACCACAAAAACAGTATCCAGTCAGTAACTACCGTGAGAATAAGACAAATATCGTTCTCACTCTGTAAAATTCCATCCTCATTGTAAAGACATTTTCATTCTGGCTTTCTCACTCTCATTCTTGAGGACACCGTTAGTCGCTCATAGAGTAACATCGCGGTCAAACCCTTAAAAAGTGAACCGTTCATGCCTACGAAAACCTTCTTTTTTTACAAAAACTCAGCCGAAAGCTTTTATAGTTAAACAGTCTCAAATGACGTGATACAGAGTCATCGGCTTAGTTGTCGTTAGCTTGATTCAATGCATGACCGTTTCTTTTAATCTGAAGTGAATTTTTTTTCAGTCAAACGCTTGAATTTTCTCTGAGTTGCCGTACCTAATATTGGATGCTAAAATCATGCAAGCCAAAACTCACGTAAAGGTAATGAGACTCTTAATATTTTCAGTTGGAGTCAGACCTATATCCCTATTTAGATCAAGAGTTCCGTCGTCCTACTTGGTTAGCAAAATTGTCAACAATTCGAGTAATGAGTTTGTAAATTTAGGGGAGTATGAGTGTTCTACTTTCAAGTACCACATTCTTTCTCCTGATAATTTTGCGCTGTCAATCAAGAAGGGTGGTACAAACATGAATCTGCAGCTTTCATTTAAGCATATCAATAGGATTGAGGTAACTCTTTTAGCCTTTATAATTTGACCTACATTTTTCCTTAGCTTCTTGACAACCGAGAGGATAAAGGTGCTGGCATTGTTGTCCACGTCAATGAATTCATGGCTAGACGAGTGAGTATTTGCCACTATTTTTTTGTTTTAACTTTATGTCATATGTCCTCAGATTCAAAAGGCACTGGATGAAGACGGGAGTGGATTCGTAAACTACAAGTCTCCTTACGCAGAAAGCTGGTACAAAAGTTTTGTAAAGCGTCTTTTTCACTAATCTTGTTTTTCATTCCAGGTTTTTCGTGCTCGATATAATTAACTGTGACAAAGAAGTGATGAAAGAGATTTCTGAGATGCTTAGACTAAATGAAGACTTCCACAGAAAATACGTCATTCAGCAGTGCAATAATTCGGGGAAGGATGTTTCTGATTCTTTGCCACCGGTCTATGTCTCCTACATTCACAGCAATCAATGGAAGGCTCTTCTCGGAACCATGGGCAAGGACATTTTTCTGGAGAAAATTGAAGCGGAGTCTAATGATGGAAGTTCAAAGTACACAATCGCCACTATATGTGCTGCTGTCAAAAGTAACCAGGTGTTTTCGCTCAAACAAGATGGGTCAATGGTTCCTAGCAGTAAATCACTGGAAAATGAAAACTTTCAAAGGCAACCTGAAAGTAATTTCGGTTTAAATTTGTTTTCAAATTTTACATTATCTTGTTTTCAGCAACGGAACCTATCAGTGAGGTTCAAGGAGTGGCTTATACACCGGGTTCTGATAAGGTAAGTCGTTAGACGAAATATTCAGTGGGACTGGTGCAACAAACTCAATGGTAATTTAGAGGCAAAGCTCTGATTCATTAGCGTCTCAAACTCTTGATTATGTGGTCGGTTTAAAGCACTCAAATTTTATTGAGGTTCTGTTGAAAGTATAAATTCACAGATTATTGTTTTCAGAATCACTCCACGCCGCGTATCACTCTATCTCCTCGAAACAACAAAACCAAGTATGTGGCTCAATCTCCAATCGAGACGAATGGAAGTACTCCCAACTCGGCTTCTCGCATTGCATCTACTTCGGCTGTCGCTGCTGTGCGTAATCCATCGTCTTTCAAAAGGAGTGTTGTCAGAGGTTCTCAAAAGCAAAAGCGAGAAGTGCCCGTTATCGAATTCGATGAAGGAGATGAGCAACCCTCAGATGACCAGGTGTGGGGTCCACTTTCGTTAATTATTTATTTGGGTAAAAATAGTTATTGCAGGAAAATGCTGGAGGAGGCCCCAAAAAGCGTGTCAATGACACTGTCTTCGTTTACCCAGAAAGCCGCGCCAGTGGTGCAAATACGTGTTCTGTACATTACTCTGATCTCAAATATCTTGACAGAAATTTCATGTAAGTTCGGATTCTTTCTACGGATTTTATAAACCCTATGTCTTAATCAGGTTGAACGACACAATAATCGACTTCTATCTCAAGTAATGTTTTCATACTAGCCGGCAACAAGAGGTAGTGTTGATTTTTACTTAGGTACATCTTCCATGACTTGGTAGATGAAAAAAGGTAAATAAAAAATTCGTTCAAACTTCCCATTACGTTTACTTTTCAGGCGGTCAAGCATCTTCATGTTCAACTCGTTTTTCTACACACGCTTGTCACAGGCTCCAGCGCATGGGAGATCTAATGTTACTCATGCAACCAGATCAAAAAGGGTAATATTTTCGAAGGTAATGTGAATTTAGTAGACCGAAAATTCTGTTCGCAGGTGCAAAACAATTTCTTGATGGTTCGTTCGTGGACAAAGAAGGTCAATTTGTTTGATAAGGACTACATCATAGTTCCGATCAACGAAGATATTCACTGGTAGCCTTTTCTTTTTTACCTTTAGGTTCAGTCCGACAGTACTAGTTTAGGTATCTTGCAATAATTGTCAATGCGAGAGCGGGAATAACACATTCTCCAAATGAAGCACTTCAGAAAAAGAAAAGACGGCAGCCGTTTGTTGTTATTTTCGATTCGTTGGTCGATCCTTGTGAGCCTAGGCATACACTCGTGAAACACCTTCTAGGTAATTTTTGGCGAGGCTTTTCGCCTGCCTCTAAATAGTAAGTTTTTTTAGCAGAATATTTGCATCTGGAATACCATGACAAGAGGAAAGAAAATTCATTGCCGGGGTCGGGATTCAATAAGTCTTCGCTCGAAGTTGTTAACCCTAAGGGAGTACCTCAGCAGAAAAATTACATTGAGTGAGCTTTATTTATTTCGTGTAATGACAGGCGTTAGATTGTTTTCAAACGTTTAGTTGTGGGGTCTTCTTGCTGCATTTCGCTGAAATTTTCATGACAAACCCACCAGAGGCGCGTATAATTTTGAAGCCTTAGTTAAATCTCGGAAAATAACTTGGTTTTTTTAGAAACTGACGAAGGGAGCATCGGTTTGTATAAAATTTGATTTTTTCTGGCTTTGGAAAGTTAAAACCCTCACTGTTTAGTTCATGGAATGGTATCCAGACTTCCAGATCAGGAATAAACGTTCTGACATCAAAGCTGTTATTAAACGTCTTGCTCCAGATGTGAAATATTCTGACTTTCTTCCTGAACCAGTCAAATCCAAGCCAAAGAAAGGAAAGAAATCGATGACAGTAGAAAGTAAGGATTTTCATGTAAGAATTAGTTTTCATTATTATTGAAATTTTAGTCCAGCCACCGCTCACGCGCAGGCACAGGTTTTTTTTCAGAAAAAGAAAGAGTGGTGCTAATAGAATAATTTCCTAGCACATCAAGCATTATCGCTATAAAGAAGGAGAAACATTTCACTTCCAGTCTCACTCACAGCAGGTCGTATGACTCCATTCTCGAAGGCGCGTTTAATTTTATTTGCTCATGGTGTCTTTTTAATTATAATAACTATTTTTAGCTATGAAGGATTCACCGCCAATGATAGTCTCAGTTCAGGACTTGAAGAGGCAAAAGAATATGGAGATATGATTTTTTGTGAGCTGTTTCGTTGCTTGCTTGTTAAAGTGTTTATGCTGTTTAAATAAATGGTGAAGTTTCAATGATCTATCTCTTTCTGTTTTCATTTTTGTTGATGCTTTACTTTTCTTTGTCATGGCTCGGTGTGCATTAATTTATAGGCTTTTAATTTTTCTTTGTCAGAGTACATTTATATTGCTAAAAATTTCATCACTAACAAATTGCAAACATGTCGATTATGTCATACAATGGTGGTACGGTGCTCGCAATGACTGGCGAGGAATGTACGTCTTTTGTGTGTCGCCCTTTCAACTTTTTTTTAAATCTAGGTGTTTGCGTCGGGACTGATTTGCGGTAAAGTTAAAGTGTTAAAAAATTTTTCAAACCTACTTTTTAGTTTGGGTGAACAGACGAGCACTGTGGCAGTTGATGTGAAAAAAGTTAGAATTTAGTGTAGTGCAATTCTCTTTAAAAAATTTCAGGTTCACAAATTGTCTGATAAAATTTATGCTGGCTTAACTGGTTTCCACTCTGATGCCTCGACCGTTCTAGAAAAAATCATAATCCAAAAGAACCTGTATGAGTTACGTGAAAGTCGTAAACTGAAGCCAAAAGTTCTTAATTTTTAAAAATTTGATTGTTGTTTAATGACTTCATGTTTTTGTAGGTAGCAGCGACTATGGTATCAAATCTCCTGTACGGCCGTAGGTCTGTAATTTGCTAACGGGCAAGGAAAATATCATACAACAATGAAATCTTCAGATTTGGCGGTTATTTTACCGAGCCAGTGATTGCGGGTGAGAAACAGATGGTTAAACAGTTTTCGAATTATATATTTATTTCTTAGGTCTTGATCCGTTTACCAACAAGCCATACGTATGCGCGATGGACACTATCGGCTGTCTTTCCGAGCCTGAGTGATTGTTGAAACCTTATTTTACTGTTTTTTAAAAGTTCTCCTTGCAGAGATTTTGTCGCTGTAGGAACAGGGGCAGAGGTTAGAACTTTTTCAAGTGATATGTTTATGATTTTACTGATATTATTCTAGTATTGTCTTGGTGTTTGCGAGGGTATGATTTACTTGCGAAATATTTACTTTTATGATGGACAATTATGGATCAAAAGTATTTTTTACACCAAAAGTTACAAAGGGGCATTTTTGGCACAACGCTCTTGTGCCCGAAAAACACCTTTTTTCTGCCTTAGTAGCGTTTTTTGTTCCCCATATTTTTTAAAACCCATTCCTACCTGATTAATGGCATAGGATGTGTGATTAGTTGGTTGTTTTGGGCATTATTAACGGTGGTAGGGTGCTTATTCAAAGTGATTTGAGTTTTTATGTCACTGATTAACCCATTTTTGCCCGAATTAATTTTCAAAAAAATCTGATTTTTTTTTGGGAACGTTGTATATAGGGATAAAATTATTGGGTTTGTTGTAAAAATGATAT
>JAKMXJ010019698.1:0-20527 GCA_029339935.1 Anguina tritici
ATTCGAAATGCCGTTTGTCTCGCCACGAAAGAATTGTTTCTCGTGCGATTCTTATTGTGAAGTTGACTATGATCATCAGACATTATTATTATTGTTGTTATTATTAGAAAATAAAGCGCGTAGTTATGTATTCCACTTGTCATACATTTTTGGAACTTAGTGTTGTACTTGAAACTCTCATATACAACAGTTCCCTTTACTTAAAGGTTCATTGCTTTGTTTTTTAGTTCTCAAAAATAAAGGGGGACCAAGGCATATATTTTTTGCAATTAAAAATTAATTCTTTAGACTTCTTAAAACTTCTTTCCAAGGCTTAGATGAATTCCGAAAATGGTTTGAAGGCAGTGAAATGCTGTTGTTTAAATAGATTTTTTTTTGGAATTAAGCCCAAGCGCGAAACGAACCATGGTATCCTATCCGAAATGATATGCTGAGTACCAATTTTATAGACTAGAGGTTAAGTTAATTCAAATTCAAGTTCAGCTATGGCCACAGGATTCCGAAAAAGTTCGCGCTCCCACGCTTCAAACAAGTCATTATTAACAAACATGTCAAATCGGGCCAGTCCAGCAGCCAAGTCCAGATACAGAAATTTCCAGTCTCTCTAGTTCCGATGGATGTGCCAGTTTCTCCAGTCTTGTTTGATGTTCCAGTCTCTCCAGCTCCAATGGGTGTGTCTACTTATCCAGCTCCACAAGATGTGCCAGTCTCTCCAGCCTCTCCAGATCCGCTAGGCGTGCCTTCAAAAATTAAGCTCCGGCCATATCCAGAAATAGAAGCGGCATCATTCTGTTCTCTTGTATGTCATGTTCATCCAGCTGTATCTGTGGCTGTCACTGGTCCGTCCTTACCCATGCACTAGTGTACTAAAGATACCGGCGAAAACTTGTTCCTTTCTACTTTCGCACAAATAAGACAACACACATCAATAAAAAAACTGCAAACATAACTAATTATAAATTAAACAATAATAGCTAAAACAGATTTTTGGTGTAAACGAAACTAGGGCAGTTAGCGGCCGCCCAATTTGGCTCTACCCGGTTTTCGGTTTTAGCAGTTTCCCCAACTGCAGTTTTCGGTTTCTTTCAGCAATCTAGTTAATGGGATGCCCACAATAGTGCGTATCCGTGGGCCGCAATACAGACCGTGTCAATTTTATAAAATGGAACACCATTATTGTTCAAATTTTTAAAATTAAGATTTTTTTTGGAATTCAGAGAAATTTTTGAACATATAATAGACCCCAAAAAACACCTGACAATTCCAGTTTCAAACAGTTTTTCGTAAATTTTTAAAATGTTTTCCTAAAACTGGCCTTTTGACAAAAAACTAAGAACCAGTATTTTTTAAGACCGGTTTTCCAGGGTTTGCAGACCCCGGTTTTTGGTTCCTGTTGAACGAAACTCTATTAAACCATTTGCATAAATAAAAGTAATGGTGTCTAGCGTGTTATTGTTCTAAGGACTTCTTGTTATGTCAGTAAACCCTTCAAAGCAGATATTTTTTAAACATTTTATGTTGTGAGGAGGAGAGCCCATTTTGACACTATGTTTTTTTATGCCTAAAAATATGTCTCAAATCTAAATTTGTGCAAACAATAAGCTTTACTTTGCAGTATCGGAACGTGCAGCCCTTCAACAGGAGTACAGGGTCATCAAAAACCAGTTGAACTACCATCTTGTCCCTCTCAAAATGAGCACCACCAATATGGTGTCTTGGAACTCGCAAGTGCTCCAGTTGCAGAGTAATACTAAAATACTTCCTCGGGAGCCCTTCCCCACTGAACGAGGTCCACGCTCCAGTATTCCCAAGTATGTTTTGAATCGTTAAATAAAAATGAGTTAAACAAAAATGAGTTTTCCAGTGATTTGGACTTTGGAAAAACCTTTGTGAGCAGAAACAAAACCGGTAGGCTTGAGTTCTTCTCTTTTTGTTATGTGAAAGATTTTACAAACTTTTTGCAATTAAAATTCTATTTGTTGTAGATTTTTCACGTCTGCCTGAAATCCAGAACACTGAAAGTACAAACAGCATAGCAGGAGAGTCTCAAAGTTTGATTTTGATTAATTACAAACAACTTTTTCTAATCCCTGTAAATTCAGGTGACTACGGCACCACTTCTGGCAACGAAGAGTTGTCTGAAACTACTCACCGATTGCCTACTATTCATTGAATAATTTATGGTTTTGGTTCACAATCCGCGTGTTTTTTGCCGCATCCTCCTAAGTTGATTTTTATGAATATCAGCTTTGCCTACAAAAAACAAGAATGAAAGCATTAGAATTGTTCATCTTTATCATTAAAAAATAAAAAAAAACGAACCCCGATAAGCTGACACCCCAAACTCAGTCCCGACAAAATTCCCCCTATAAACCGATACCTGTCTATAATTTCGTTCAAATTAAGTCAAAAATCATCTCCAGCCCTTCAAGCCCATAAGTTGACACCCTGAGGGCGGTCCCCAGGAGTGTTAGCTTAAAGAGGTTCGACTGTATCCTACTTTCTTTTTTATTCAGCGAGAAGAATGCAGCAAGACGCATGAATTGTAAACTGTAGCCTAATTTAGCGTTTAGCATGGACTTTGTCATTCACGCTTGCAAAATTTTATTTATTAAGTTTGCCGCAATTTTTTTAATACCAAAATTGTCTTTCTTAATCCATAAATATCTATTGCGGAAGTCTTTCTCTTCCTTTACGCCTTCTTAACCAAATGTTTGCCAGTTGAACACAAAATGTCAGTCAAATATTTATACAATAGCAATAATCTGAGAGCCAAAAATTACTAAATTTATTTATCTGAATAAAATTTTTCCCGCAAATGTTTGACATGATATATTTCACAAAAATAGCTAAATATTTTCTAATCCGAGAAAAGCCTCGCTGAGAAAAGGCCTTCACCACATTTTTATGATAGAAGGAGCAATTTTTGTCCACTTCAGCAAAAAATTTGTTGGGCAAATGTGGGGCGGTGCGTGTGTGTTAGGCTTTAGAGGGTTTTCAGACGTCTCAGGCTAGACACCTGCTACTGATTTTTTTGTTATGTTTGCTCTTGAGCTGTGGTGAGATATATTAGCCTGGGATAGGCCACTTCGAAATGGTTTTTTTGAAAAATTTTCTATTTTGATGTAACAATGACTATTTTTGTCGGAAGTTTTTTTATTCCAAAGGTCCTCGCTAGGCAAAATGTCCTCCAGAATCCGGATCCGACAACAGAATTTCAAAAATATGCTTGGTTGCCAAGATATGACCCAAAATTGGACTAATGTCATTTTTGAAGCAATGACCATCCAAGTTTTAGTCATATCTCGGTAACCAAGGATTTTGTTGAAATTCTGCCTTCCTATTCGGATTTCTCAGGACATTTTGACTACAGGGAGCCCGCGAAATAAAAAAATCTAGCAAAAATGATCATTGTTGCATCACAATAAAAAAAATTCCAAAAAAGACTATTTTGAAGTGGAACTCCAAACTCCAATTAGAACTCCAAATTAGCCATAGCCAATTAGCAAAACAATCATTTTCTAAAATATTGAAAATGACTAGCATAGGGTGAAAGTTCTAATCGAGACAAAACTTACTCGAGACGGTTTTTTGGTTGGAGTTCTAATATGCCAAAAAACACTCATTTGCGTTACAAACAAACTTTTACGGGTATTGCGGGCCATTTTAGTTTTTGAATAAAAAGTTCACAAGTCTATATTTTTAATTTTCTCAGAAATACGTTTTGCGTAGTCAAATGTCTTCCTGAACCCGAATCCGTTGAGATATGGTCCAAAAACCAATGGATGCTGAGATATGGCTATTTTGAGTAGGCTACTCAAAAATGACGACTTGCCATGTTTTGTTCCCATCTCAGCGCCAGCAAAAATTTTGACCAGATTTCAACGGATTCGGATTCAGGAAAATATTCTGGCACTAGAAGTGACATTCACGAAAAACAGCATGTATAAATATGCCGACCTATGGAACAAATTATTTAAAAATGTTAAATCTTGCCAAAGAAACCGTCTCGAGTCATTTTTTCTCGAGTCGACCCATGTCCATAGTTGCAAGCCCGCCGGCGGCCCCGCTCGCCTAAAATAGCCAAATTATCCCGCTGCCGGGGGCGGCAAATTTTTTGAAGTCGGCGGGAGTGGCGGCTGCTTTTTGGGTAATTTTTTAAAAAGTTGTCTTTTATGCTTTCAGCTTAGTAACTGTTTGTGTAAAGTATAAGATAGGTAAAATTTTCGAAATTCACCATAAATTCGACCAAAAATTGCTTTTATATTCTTTATGCTACATAGCAGTTTTAAAAAAATGCGGCGGTCTCGCCCACAGGCGGCGGCCGCCACAAATTGACAAAAACTGCCCGCCGGCGGTGGCGGCCAACTTTACAAATTGCCGGCGGCGATGGAGGCGGCCTTCCAAATTTCACCTTCGCGTGCAGCTATGCCCACGTTCTTAGGATGGAAATGAAGACTGTACAAGGACAGTTCGTGATATTACCAAATGTTCATCTATTTTGCTGCATCTGTAACTTTCTCACATTTCGAAACCTTTCTTTATAATTGGCCTATAGTATGTAAGAGAACCTGGAGAACCCGAATTTGGCATCCGAATCAGCATAGGAGGTTTAGTTTCTGAGATATGGCTCAAAGTATATGTCTTAGCAATGTTGTATGGGTAGGACATCTATCACACGCCGCATTCCCTCAACCAAGCCTCTTATGGGACTTCTGTTGCAAAATTCGGATTCCTTGAGTCATTTTACATACTAATAGTAAATACAAGTTATGAAAAACTGACAGACTTATATTATCTCAAAGCCAAGATGGACAGTTCGTGATATCACGAACTGTCCATTCAACACAAGACGTCTGGCAATCCTTTCCGATCCTAAGGCTCATCCACCAAACCACCACAGCGGTTTATTTGGACAAGTAAAAGCAGGTCAAGTTTCCTGCTTGAATTTTTTTTATTATTTCAGTTAGATCACTCACTCACCCCCTCCTTGATCCCTACCTTCACAACCATTCATACAACAACTAACAAGCATAGACATACACGCACAATTTATGAGAACTTTCGATCGGAAAACAAGCACAGCAAGTAGTAGTAAATGATTTTATTGTGGTCTTCCCTCTAGATGGATGCTAAAGTAATCCTGCTCTAGGGGCGGGCCATCTCCACCCAGCCAGCCAAAGAGTAAAGGGAAAGAAGAGGGACAGCATTGTTTCTACGGCTCCTCTCCTCCTAAGTTTCTCTTCAAACATCTATTCCAAATTCGACCACTAGTGTGCAAAAAATCACCGGAAATGCTGGCTATTTCCATAGTCTACCAAAATTTGTCGATTTCCTTTGGTTAAAATTTTCTAATTCTGCTTACTATTTGCCTAAAATGGCTTTTCTCGCTGCCAGTCATACTTTTATATTCACTTTGTTGATTTACCTCGAAAGTGTGGACAGCAGTGTTGTGGTGGGGGAGATCAGCCTGCAGAACTCCTCGTCCATAGCTGGCACCACCTACTCCCTACCGGCCAAATGCCCCAGCAGCTGTGCTTGCTCCCACTCCACAGTCATCTGCACTGGCCAGCACTTGACCAGTGTGCCTGAAGATCTACCCCCGGACACTGTCCGATTGTGAGATACTTAAATGCACAAGAAGCTCTTTACATTGGACAGTTCTTAAACTTTATTCTTCCTAGAGTCCGTCAGCTTTTAGTCTTATTTGTGGTGTACTTCATGTCACTTTGACGCAACGGTGTACCTCATTTAGGATTGCTCTCAATCACCGATTCCTTTGATTTATGGAAGAGCTATCGAAGCGCTACTCAAAGATCTGCTTTTCACTACTAATTTACGGGAGTGCTCCCAATCAACCAACCTCCATACAACTATTGAGTTTTCAAAAGCAAATTGCAAATCCTTACAGTTTCTTATTTCTCAATCACTAACATAGCTGCACGCGAAGGTGAAATTTGGAAGGCCGCCTCCACCGGTTCTTTTTAAAGTTGGCCGCCGCCGCCACCGCGAAAATTTCACCGCCGGCGGCCCGCCGGCAGCGTGCAGCTATGGTCACTGATATAAGGATTCGCAAAAAAGACTCAAAAAGTTGGAGGATCCTAGGAGGGATGGGACTTAAGAAAGTGTCTAATATCAGGAGCTGGCCGACATTGAGGCCTGACTGAAATTTTTCATGGCAGCAATTACATGTTGCAGGGACTTGCAAGAAAACAAGATATCCTCAATCAAGAAAACAGATTTTGTGGGACTGAAAAAACTCAAAATATTGTATGCTTTATATGCTTTTGTAGAACAATGAGGTTTTGTGTATCTTTTAAAATACCGATAATAACTGCAGACAACTCATGGACAATGAGATCCAGAGCATTGAAGAGGGCGCTTTTGACAATTTGACCAGTCTGGAGAGACTGTGAGTTCCACCATTTGGTCTTTTCTTCTTGTGTACACTGATTTTTTTACCAGACGGCTCAACCGCAACCGCCTCAGAAGTATTCCTGACCATTTGTTTCTGTCAAATCAGAAGCTGCACCGCTTGTGAGTATTTTGTCTGTGATTTGTTAATTTTTTTAACGTTAAAAGTCTAGCTTGATTGCTATCATTTTTCCTGTAAGAAATGCTTTTCACAATGGACATATTTCTTTTTCCTAACAGAAAGGTTCCTATTTGCAATTTTTTTCCAAACTTTGTTCATACCCAAGTTTGCATCTTTGTATATTTTCAAGACTTTGGTTTATTAGATTGGAACAAAAGTGTTGGTAGGGCATTAGGATGCTAAAAATCAATTTTATATGTTGGAGATTGTCATTAAATCGTGTAAACCACATTTTAGGATTACATTTCTATATCAGCAAAAAGTTATTAACAGCTAAGTGGAGGTAAAGTTGTTCTTCCCTTCCAACCCAGTATTGAACTTTTTGCTCCTAATTCGTTTCTAACCCCTTCGAAGTGATACATTGCCAGTTTTGCAGTCCCATTCCTATCAAAATCCTAATGTAATTTGGTTTAATGAAGTCTGCCCTCATTTCCTCAAACGCTGCATTCCTTTATTGCAGCAGTAGCATCAGTATCAAAGCTCAAGACAGTAGTAGTAATCCAATTTGAGGAATTCTCGAGCCATCAAAATCCCAGTGCTACAATTTACAAGTCCTATTTCAATTCTTCCCCTTGTAAAACAAAGCCCACTAAACTCTATTGATTGCGCAAAAAAGCTCAATTAAGTTATGCGAAAAGTAGTAGTATATGCCTATTACTGCTGCCCAAGCAAAGTGGTCATCATCAAAACAAAGAAGAGAACCAACTTTCTCAGCAAAATGACCCTAGAAATCTCTACTTCCGATCTAATCTTAATTTTTATACACATACAAAAGTTTGGATCTTTATGCCTTTCGAATTGTCGAAAAAAGTGTCTTGGTCTCAATGATTGTGGAGAAAAAAATTCGTAAATTTACACAAAAATCACTTCTTTGAGTTTGTAACAGCATTAGTTTACCCAAAAATGGTGACAAAAAGTTTTTGTTGGGTTTTGCAAAAAAAAATTAGACTCTACTGCAATATAACCCCCCAAATCCAAGTAGCCAGGAATTAGGTTTTTTGTCCAACTACCCATTTTCCACATGTTAAAACCGGTAGAAACGCACGTTTAAAGCTGTTGGGCAGTAAAAAGGTTCACTTTTTGACCATCCTTTTTCTCGGACATTTTGGTTATTTTGGTTTTCCATGTTTTTCTCACTGAACCCGGGCAAAAAAAGCCATTAGATGCACGTATGATCAAGAGTATTGCTCGGATTCATCTCACAGGTAAGTCTGTACGCATCTCCAGCCCTTCAAGCCTCCTGCGCTCCCCCCTCTATTTTATTTGGGAAGAAGTGGGTTAGTTATAATTTGGGGGTAGGAGGTTATACTGCAGTATACTGCGAAAATTAATTCAGCTTGGAGAAGGAAGCAAAGTTTCTGGGGCAAAGTGTTGTAAAATTTTTCGAACTCAAAATTTTGCTTTTTGGCGACCAAAATTGTATAACTGGAAAATTTTTTTTTGGTTTTTGGTAAAAGAGACGGGCAAACAGTCACCACAGAGAATGCTTAATTTGGCGTTAATGCATAAAACATATAGGTGTACATTTGGTGCTGCCTGCTGGCGCCAATGATCTACAAATGGGATTGGATTCAGTTGTTTTTAAGCTTTTGTGTATTTTTGTAGCAAGGAAAGCGAAATGTGTTTGTTTCCAAAGCTTTTCGAAGCAATCAAAGACAAATTAATTTGTGGAGGAGAATTGCTGCTGTTTTGTTTGCTTATTTTGTATCCTTGATCTTGGGGGAAGTCAAACAACATGTGAAGCATTTAAACAACCATTGACGACCAAGATTGTATAGTCAAGGCTTTTTGGATAAGTAACCCCTGTTAACAAAAAAAATATTTGTGACACCCCACCAAGAAGCGAAGTTGAGCGATATTTTGTTTAAACACAAAAGCTTTGACCATAGCTTGAAAACGGCCAAAAGAGTGTTTTGCCCAAAACTGAGGTAGTAAAGCAAATTGTTGCACGAGAAGACAACAAAACTACTATTACTTTCTGCCACACATTGCTGCTTAGTGGAGCTGAACAAAGTGGGTGATTGGCGTATGTGTCCTTGCACTAATCTATTGTAGGGGGGAGGTAGGAAGACTACTACAAGACCAAACACTACTTGATTAGGCATTCCACTCTTCACACACATCCATTAGGCAGGGGGATCCTCATCATGGGGGGCAGCGGACGGCAGGGTTGGGTAATGCTGCTGCAGTTGTCACCACACGCTTCTCCAAGGAATACTTTATGCTAATTTTCTGGAACATATAGGGATAGAGCACTCCCACCATTTAATGGTGTGCAACAAGAGGCTTTTTGGAACAAGTTTGACATATTTTTTGCGTCTAAAAACTCAACCTTTCAAAAAATTTACAATAAAGTGGTTAAACCAACAAAATTCTTCAAGTCGAAAATAAAATCTCGAATTGGGACTCTCGGCACGTCAGCAAAACCCACACGGTATTTATTTTGGTGTAGAACTCGCTCTCTAATAGATGGGCCGGTCCATCCATTTTTCAGTGGACCGCTGAAGAAGCAAGCCACTGAAAAATGTGGGCGAGCTTTTTACAAGAGCATATAGCACCGCATAATTGAGCAACATTTACTTTCTTTATTGAATAATCAGCCGCAGCAATAGAATTGACTCAATAGACACACCATTATCATTTAAATTTTTTCTTCCTCGCCAATATCTATTTTTTACACCTGAAGGACAAATTTGCTGAAGTCCCCCGCCAACTGGAGCTTTTGACCACCACTTAGAATTGGACCATTCTCTTTGAAGTAATTAACGTACTTTTTTAGTTCCTCCTTCCATGCTCCGATTTTTTGAAAATTGAGCCCGAATCACATCCTAAACTAATTTTTCTCTTGGAGGAACAATTCTAAGCAGCAGTTCGTAAGCATTTTCTGAACTAAAAATCCCATTTTTTCTTAAAAATTTTGGCCTTACACCCCTCAAGAGTAGAAGGCCCTTTTGTTATATTTTAGGAGATATTAACACTCCTAAAAGGCATATCTGGGCGATTTGCGGTTAATGACACCACAATGCGCCTATTTGCAATGGATATAGAGTAAATAAATTATAGTTCTTTCATTAAACATTAAAATATTATCCTGATTATCCATTGCAATCAGGGGGTATTGTGAGTTCTTTGGGTCATGACGCGATCCAACCCATGGGCCAGACTCAAATATTGAGATCCTTCTAGAATGTTAGAATATCTGGGTCGAATTCGACATAGTGGTGTCGAATGATGTGTTAGAGACTCTTTTTGTTTAGTATTAATAATTACCGTATATACTCTGATAGTTAGGCCCCCTCTAATAATTAGGCACCTCTGAGGGGGGTTGAAAAATAGTTAGGCCGGCCTAACTATTAGAGTATATACGGCAGGATGTGATAAATTACTCAAAATTACCCATAAAAGTCCTTGTACCCTTGGTGGGTCGAAGGTGAAAGTGGTGAAAAAAGAGCTTGGGGTTTTAGTTCAGTAACTTCTTAGAACTGCTTTTTATGGTGTTCAGCGGAAAAAAAGGTAGTTTAGGATGTCATTTGGAGTCAGTTTTCAAAAATCGTGGAAAGGCGATACTAAAAAGTGCCACAATGGATAATGCTGTCCTCGCTTCCATCAGTGGCATTGGTAATTCCGTAGACCTTGAACAAATTCTCGACTAGCTGCGTCGGAATGGCATCCCATGCTTCGACGATCCACTGCAAGTATACGAGCATCGCAGGAGCCTTTGGGTTACCACCTTTTGTCATTTCTTTTGTTCCACACATCATCCAGTCGTCGTAGAGCTAACGTATTTCGCCTTTAAAAGCGGCATTCGAATATATAGTAGCGGCAAAAAAGACTCAAGCACTATATTTTTTTAAAGCTGATGTTATCTAAGAAATTTATTTGCAATGCAAGAAATCCAAATGAAAATTTTTGTAAGATTTTCTGTCCTCTTTCACATGCCACATAGTTTTATATTCCCTACATGTTCGACTTCAGATGAAAATACAATTTTGCGCGAGCTACTCAAAAAATGCGGCGGCAAAAAGAAATCATTCAAAAATTTTATCCAACATCTAATGCTTGGTAGCATAACCCTTTGTACCAATAACAACCTTACAGGGTTTCGGCATAGGACCTGCAAGTTTTATCAATTTTTCTAACAGGGTTTCAGTTGATTCTTCCTTGATTGCTGCCATCAATTTGTGCAGGTTTGAGTAGTTCTTCTTTCTGAGCTGTCTGTACACTTCCTGCTACGGATATTCAATGAGATTGGAGTTTGGAGACTGCGACGGATAATCAAGAAGCTTTACACCATTGCCATCGAAAAATCAAAAAGCTAACTTAAATTAACTCAATTTACCCCATATCATTAGAAATCCATCACCGTGTTTGACTGTTGGCGCCTGGTATTTGATCTGACAACGCTATCCAGACGGTCTGCGAACATACTTGACACCATCTGACAAGAAGAGGTTGAATCTGCCCAGTCATCCTTTGTCTAGTCTTGGTGCTTCTTATCAAATGCTAGCCGATTCAATTCAGAGATGAGCGGCTCCCACGTCTGCCGAACAAACCTGCTTCACTGAGACGAGAGCTGGCTGTTCTTTTACTGATTTTGACCCCCATACTCTCCCGCTTGTTTTTCTTGCTTTCAGACGTTTTTTCAAGCTGTGTTCCGAGCCCCCTTTTCTTGGATAGATACGAGAAACTGTACTTTGACCAACGAAAAATTGAGCTGCGACTTCCGGATCAGTGTCGCCACTTTCCTTTGCACGAGCAACAGCTCCTTTCGAATCGACAGATAATTTTTTTTGGCATTCCTAAACAAAACAACAGTATAAACTAAGATTTGAAACTTTAACGGTTAAAGCTATGACATAAAATAGAAGGATAAAAAAGTAACTAACACATTTTTAATTCATTTGCCGGCATTTTTCTGTAAAGCTTAAATGCTGCTTTTTAGTAGATAAGAATTTTTTATTTGAAGTTATGTACTATTTAAAAGCGCACAAAATATGCTATAAATGGCTTATTTCCTTTTCGATTGAGCTTTCTGAACCACTCTCAAGGCACAGTACTAGAAAATTTTGCATTTTTACAAAAATTTATTGTCCGAGTCATTTTTTGCCGCTGCTGTACATCCGTAAAAAAATTTTCCATCATTTATTTTTTAGTGAAAAGGTCGTCAGTAAAAATGCCTTAGGGTGCCCGTCTATTAGAGAGAATGCTGTATCTACAATTTTTTAAGTCTTGACTTGTTAGAGTCAAGCAATGGAGCTGCAGAGGAATCTAGTCTGAGAACTCTAAAAGGGTGGTTGAGATCTATTGCCATTTTGGACGAGAGAAAATGGCAATAACATGTAGTGTTGAACATAAGCCTAGCAAGAAAATAGAGCTAAAGACTCAAATTAGATTTGCAGCTAGACCTCTCGGATCATTGATCCAGATTTCCAAGAAAAGGTGCAATCAACGAAAAGGTCTTTACGTGCAACGCTTTTCAAGAAAGGCATGTGTTTCAGAAACACGACCTAGCAGTGCAAAATATAAGTGCAACCACACAAACTTATATCTTAAAAAAATGTTGTTTTGTTTCACCTATTGAACCAAGCTGTAAACAAATGTGGCCAAAAAGTTGCAAATATTGGCCAACGAGCTTTTAATTCACCGACTCTTTTGTAGCTTTTTTATAAATATCTTCGAGTTTTTCAGACACAAAATGTATTTAGCGCTGAAAAGCTCGAAGATATTTAGAAAAAAGCCTTTCATGTTTCAACGATTCTAAGGAGATACCATCCAGAACATTTTATTGAAATTATGAGGTTAAATTTCAATTAAACCCTATTCCCAATCTCGCTTCTCCTTAGAACAACAACAACAGGTGGAAGAAAGGCAGAGGAGGCATCAGCAGTTGCTCTTGCAAATTCTCAGCTCATAAAGGAGGGAAACGGCGGTGGTAGTAGTAGTAGTAGCGGTAGAAGGCTTATAAAAACAAACTGTCAATTATATGAGTGAATTATTGAAGACAATCCCCTCCCTCCAATCAGTGGTGTTGTTCTAAGACAGACACTTAGCCATTTGATGGACTTGGCTGTTGTTGGATTTATGGATGGGCTGAACAAATCAAATGTCGGAAACAATGAAAGACTGGGGGAAGCTTTCAACTACCTTTTTGCTGATTAAATGGCCATTTGTTGTTGAACTAGTCTGGGGGCTACAATAGACTGGGAAAAACAATTAAAGTATTTGGAGGAACGAGTATGGCAATAGGTGGTGGTTGATGACCCTTCTTTAATTGAGGGATTAATGAGGGGATGAGTCTTTTTGTAGGGTACTCACACACAAACAATCGATGGACCACTTTGTCAAGGACCATAGAAAACTGGTGAAACAATAGAGATTGCTCTTAGATGGCCATATCCGAAGGTTGATATGGTTGTGATTAAGGTTGCGCACTGATGGTCAAACCGAGAATAGGACTTAAAACCAAAGACCAGTGAACTTGTTACAAACAGGCACTGTTTTTTTTTACTAAAAATACCGAAAACCGGGTAGGTCTGAATAAATCTTACTTTTTACTTGGGAACCACCGGCTGATTACTAATGGATTTTAAATTTTTTATTATTGAATTCCTTGGTCAAAGCTACAGAGTGCAACAGCCTTGATAAGCCAATGCCTAAGGTTGGTATACGCTTGCTCATGTTAAAAGATTTGTAAAATATTGAGCAATTAAGCAAGTTAGCCCACAATACATTATAAAAAAGTGGAATGCTCTACATCTCGGTTTAACAAAAAAAGGAAAAGTGAAGAATCTCAAGTGTGTATTTGCCAGTTTAAAGAAAAACGCCCATTAACCAGATTCATCTTTGTGGTAGATTTGACGTTTTTTTACTGATGAATACCACATCTTCTTAAATATGATTATTGGAGCAGAATGAAACCGTCGCTAAGATGCTTAGTTAAGCCAAGATACTCAGTGTTTCGACTCTACTGGATTATACGATAACAGGCCTCATTTCTTAACAAATATTGAAATTGGGGGTGTCGTCAGCAATTATATTCCAGACAACTAATTTTCATTTTCCACAATGATTTTTCACACTTTCCAAAACACAACTTTTTCAAGCACTTTTCAGAAAAGAAAAATATTTTGAAGTGTGGTCAACACATCTTGTGACAATCTTTGGTTTTTGCTGCTTCTACTCTCCCATTTCAAGAAAGAGCCTCTCAAGGCACTGACCACTTCACTGGTTATTAAACAAAACAAAAACTTCAAAGATAAATGCTGTCGAAGTAGTGCACACAAAGACAATAACTTTCAGGGATCTAAGCGAGAACTATCTGACAAGCTTGACAGATGACCAACTGCAAGGTCCCAAAAGCATGGTCAACCTGCAGTTGGACAAGAACCAACTGACTTGTCTGGACAGCCACACTATTTCCACTTGGAGTGACTTGGAGATACTCACCCTGAATGGAAACAACCTCAATACTCTGGGCGAACTGGCATCCATGGCTAATTTGAGAGTCTTGTAAGCTTTATAAACACACTAATCCGAGCTGAATAAAAGGCCGTTTTCTTCAAATTTAACCCGAATTTTTTGCCCTGATGTCAAAGCCCTCTTGCTAATGTCGACACGGGACGCAACCGAGTCACCAACTCTATAACTCGCCGACACTAAAAGAGTCACAAACGTCTGAATTCGCTAATGCGTTAAAACTTTGGCGAGTCTCATGTATTGCCGGGTGTTCGCGTTGGCGGGATTGCGTTGGTTAGTTAAACCCTATTGGCGATTTTTTCGTTTGCGACTTGGTTGCCTCCTATCGACACTCATAATTCTATACGCGAGGCTTTCATTGATTCCGAATCTGCACTTTTTCGGCTTTATAAACGTTGATTGAAGACCTGGATTAAAAGGTCCTTAGAGTAACTTTTTAAGATTCCTATCAAACTTTTTTTAAACGAAAAAGAGGTGGTTATCTTCTTATTTTTTATATAAAGGGACACAAACTTGGTAATATCCAGGGTCTTGCACTTACCAAACCTCGTACAGCCGCTAAAATCAAAACATTGATTTCTATGGTGGCAGTATCACAAGTGAAAATAGAAAAAAATTTAAAGGGATGGCCTGCAATCAACTCACAAGGGCATTATTTCAATTTTTGTTCAGAAGACTAGTGGATAATCCCTGGCACTGTGATTGTCGCATAAAGTGGCTGAACCAACAGGACTTGAGGTCTAAACACATGCTGAACAATGTGAAGTGTCACAGACCAGCCATGCTGCAGGGGCGCTATGTGGAGAGCATTGATGTTCAGGTGATTTGCACAACAACTAGTCACAGAGACACTAAAATACCGTGTTTTCTTGTTAAATTCATATATTTTTTGTTAAGAATGTCTGCATTTTACTGTAAAATCGGAAACTTCACCTAGAGTTTTATCGGCACTTATTCCGTTTGTAACACCTTCCCAAAGTTTAAACAAGTATTTTTGGTCAAACGAAAATTTTGGCATAGAACAGTTGGCTATGGACAGTTGGCCATGGTTCTCAAAATAGACAGTTGGTTACAAGTTTTTAGTTTCAGACTGGACCGGTTCCCAGGTCGTATTTTAGATAGGACGTGGACTATATCTAAAAATATGTCAATAAATGATTTCCGCGTTTTGTGTATGTGTGAAAATGTTTTAAGAAAATACTGAAATTTTGTTCGGTATACGTTGTTATACCAAAATTTTGGCAATATTGAAGTGCTGAGTAAATTTTTGTTATCAAAAATATAAGCTTAATTAATTTAGGGTTCAATTTAAACCGACCGAAGCCGAAATCATCATCTTTAGTCATAAGTAGATGGTGAGATAAGTGGTTTGGGTATACATGGGTGCAATAGTACGGTGGGGGTTGCTCGACTCGCTCGCAAGAACACCACAATGCCTCTGGTTGCCATGCAATAGGTTAATTGGTCACTTGACGATCATTCACTCGATCACTTGAATTCTTTCTGTTTTTGTCTTCTGAGTGGCCTCGAAAGGACGAAGCTGCTTATCTGAGACCATTTAAGATTGATTATACAAAAGGTAAAAATTTAAAACATATGATTAACTGTCCATTTTCAAAGCCTGTCGTTTTACCAAAAATTTAAAACTGTTAAAAAGATCTGTTCAAAGGTGTTTCTTGCCAACATGTATTACAGTCCACTGTGGATAAACTGACACTCTTGATAAGCCGACATCGTCTTTAGGCCGCATCTGGTCAGAGCTTTTTTTAAATACTAATAAAATGACTCTTCACAAACCGACACTCTCGGTAAATCAATACTTTTTGACGGTATCGAGGAGTGTCGGTTTATCGAAAGTTTACTGTAGCTAAGTTTGAACAATTCCAAATCAAACCGTGATCATGCTCCTTGAATGATCTTTGATTACTTTTTTATTTCACAAGGTACGAATGGAATAAGTGCCGTCTTATCGTTATATTCTTCTCAAAAACACAAAAAGTTGTAATATAGGGTTTGCCCCGACAAAAGGCCTATTTTTAGCAAATGAAATGTTCGGGCATAGAGAAGAGAGCAGCCAGTTCTTGTCGCGAGGCGAGTGTGTGTCCCTCTGTCTGTGCTTGCACCGAGAGCACAGTGGACTGCCATGATAGAGGCCTGAAACACATACCTACCAACCTGCCTCCCACCACTACCGAACTGTAAAATTTGATAATAATGTTCTGGATAAACTACCTATTTATAGAAGACTAGAAGGCAATCGCATAACTTTCATTCCCAATAATGCTTTCCAAAACCTAAGAAATCTTGTTCGACTGTAAGAATTTGGTGGAACTCCCAGCCTATTTTGACTCATTTCAGAGATCTCAGCAAAAACATGATTCAAGATGTGGCGGAAAATGCTTTTGCTGGATTGTCTTCACTAAATACATTGTAAATGTTTTGCTATACTCAAAACTGACATTTTCTCCACTTTTGATTCCAGTTAGGGAATCCCCTATTGTTATAATTCAAATGATTATATTTTGCCATATCTTTTGATAAACCTAACTTAGGAGTAGTAAAGGTGGAGGAAAATACTGCCTGTGCAGGAATGAAACCTGTGACCTTCTTCCACTAGCTTCCCATGCTATAAT
Organism: Anguina tritici; assembly: GCA_029339935.1. Classification (NCBI taxonomy): domain Eukaryota; kingdom Metazoa; phylum Nematoda; class Chromadorea; order Rhabditida; family Anguinidae; genus Anguina; species Anguina tritici. The sequence goes on from JAKMXJ010019698.1 coordinate 16,705, forward strand.
CACTGAGCTATCGAGGCTGTTATCTAAGTCCTCACTAATAACCCTCGTACAGAGTTAAACATAAAGGCTTCAAAAGTAGAAAAACTAGAAGGTCCAACTTCTGGGATTGCCATTTTACTGGCCCAGACCCACCTGTTGGTTTGAAAATAAAAGCACGTGTTTAGGATGCTTTTCGCCAATAATCTGACAGATATGTAGGGTTTTTAATGCAGTTGTTAAACTATGTTCACGCCTTACCGAAAATATTTATTTAGTTCATTAAATGTATTCGCCTCACTGAAATCCCTACAACTTCTTCTGTTGAACACCAACAAGCTGCAGTGCTTGAGGAAGGATGTGTTCAAAGGGCTGCAGAGGCTGAACCTCCTCAGTCTGTATGACAACCAAATCAAAAGCATCCAAAACGGCACTTTTGATGATTTGCGATCCCTTCAAACACTCCACTTGGCAAGAAACCCGTTGATTTGTGACTGCAATTTGGTCAGTCTTTGTTTTTTGTTATAAAATCTAGAGTGTGTTTCGTTTTCAAGGAGTGGTTAGGAGAAATGCTGGCAGAAAGAGCGGTGGAAACATCTGGAGCTCGGTGCCAATCCCCCAGGAGAATATCAAAAAGAAGACTCAGCTCTATTCCCGCCAACAAATTTAGATGCAAAGGTAATTCAAGTTTTCAGACACAAATGGGACAAAATAAAGTGGATATAAAAAATTTAATTTCGGCATCTACGAGCAGCCGATCCTATTCCATAAGTCGGGGGTTTTTTTGCCCCGAACGCCGGGCTTAAGGAATAGGGCCGATCAGCTTTTTAAACTAATTTTTCCTCTAAAGTTTGATAAACTAGTCGGGCTGCGGAAATGCCTTTGTACGATATTTGTGATGGTAAATTAAAAACTTTAATTTAGAAGAAAACTCGTTAGTGATATCTTTGAACAAACGAATGCTCGCATATTTCACGCAATATCTATATCCAAAGCTTTCCGAAGCAGCGTACTTTAGTGCCAATCAAGGTTTATCAAAATCTTTGAAAATGTTTTTTTTTACTTTCTTAAGTGTGTTTGTATGGCACCGCGGTAATGCTTTTCGTCAAAGGGTTTTACATAGAGAAAAGAGGATTTTACTTGAGGTCGTCAGTTCTATATGACCTGCCTATACAGGTGATTTTTTGATCATTTCTTTCTAAGTCATCAGTTTCTAAGTAAGATCGAAAACTAGCCATAGGTCATCAACATCTAGATTGCAACTTCTCCACCAAAAATTCATCCACAGGCCAGTCAAAAACCCCGAGATTTTACCTCATATACAAAGCAAAACTTTAGATCAAGTCTCTTTACAATTGAAAATATCGAAAGTTCGACGCTATTCTTTAGTACCGTTTTAAATGTCATTTTACCCAGTAAATATGGCCAAAAAGTCCTTCTACTTCAAAAATATGTGTGAAAAGCTCTTCCGCCCAAGTAAATACAGTCAAGTAGCCCTTTTTACAAAGTGGTTCATACTTCACAGCTATTAGATTGGTGCATAATTATCTGCCGTTTATTGATTTTTTTAAATTTACTTTATTTTTTTCGCGTTGTGTTGTAAATTGATTTATTCCATCATTACACCCATTCTGTTAGCCATCAAAGTGCCTATTGAAAACCATATAAAGTTTCGCTATCTTATGCTAAATCACTTCGAGAAAGGTTATATTGGACCGCAGCACAGTTATTCCGCGATCTCACTGACACCTGTCAAAGGGTGGACCGCTTCCAAGGACCGCCACTTCTTTACACGTGCAATTGACCTTTTGCCTGAAAAGTGGCAGGCAATTGTTGATGTTGGCAGAGAATATGCCTCATAATCAATAATTAACATCAATTGGGGCAATATTTTTAGTAACAATAAACGTTTCCTTTTGATTTAAAAGATGGCGGATAATTATGCACCAGCCCAATTCCTCAAATTCTTTATGTTTAATTTATTGACACAAGAGCCACCATTTGAAACATGGTATTTTCAGGATCTGAGCAGTTTGTAACCAAACACGCAGGAGAATGTTTCATAGATTACAACTGTCCCGCTCCCTGCTTTTGCTACCACACCACAGTTGACTGCAGGTATGGTGACAGAAACTGGAGAACCCTTGTTTGTAAAGAAGCCACTTTAGTGGTCGTGGTCTGACGGAAATACCTTCAAATATTCCTCGATTTGCCACAGAGTTGTTGCTCAACAGGAATGAGATTAGTGGCGTTGGGCTAGACGCAAAGTTTGACCAGCTCACCAATCTGGAGCGAATGTAATACGTTGGGAACAACCAGATCAATCTGAAATAATGCCAGTTATTTCAGAGATTTGAGCGACAATAAAATATTCCAGATTGAGGAGATGGCTTTTAACGGAATGCCTTCACTCAGGGAATTGTGGGTTATAAGCTTTTCTGGCATACTATTTGCTTGAATAAGTTTTTAGAAATTTGACCAACAACAAACTGAGACACTTCAGCTCCATAATGCTTGGTTCCAGCGCTAAAATTCTGGAAACACTGTAAGTTTGCTACTGATTTGGGTCTTTTACCAGAATCCTTGCTGATTTAAACAGTTCTGAGAAATAAGTTTTGGTGCGTACACCTTCCGCCATTTTTTACATATGTAAGAAGATGGCGAACCGCTAATTTTGCCTTGGTCCCCCAAAATGATTTTTGCAAAACATTTTTGACATGGTTTTAGTAAGTTTGACTTTCTAACTAAGCACTTCCTAAGGTTGTAAGGAATTCTTAAGTAAGTTTGACTTTCTAAATTTCAACAAGGCTTTAGATTACATAGACTGTCTAACTTTTTACAACAACCTTTCTATGAACCACCATTAAGCGGGGAAAGAACTCATTAATATGAGCACTACTCAAGTTTCTCACCTATTCAGCCTACAGGCGACACTCTAAATAAGACAACCCTCGGGACCGATTTTTCTAAGTGTTCTCATGTAGAATTGTGAACTTTGTCCTTATGTAGAGTGTAATTTTGCAGAAGGACCACTCCTAGGGACTTGATTAAAGTGCCCCTATATGGAGTGTGTCCTTATGTAGAGTGTCCTTGTATAGTGTCGACTGTACTCATCCATTATCTGTGCCGTATTTAGCTTTTTGGGTGGAAATGTATTGCAGTGTGCAACAATGTCGACTTTTGGAGACTTCACTGAACTCAGACTTCTGTATATTGCTTTCTTGCTCAATCTTTCCAAACTGCTAAAATCTTTAGAGACCTTTCCAACAACCAACTAAGATGTGTGACTGAATCCACATTTGCAAACTTGAACAAACTCCACACACTGTAATTAAATGGCTTTAGAAATATTTAGCTATAGTTTCTTTTGCAGATTCATCAGAGAAAATCAGTTTGCCTGCAACTGCCATTTGAAAGACTTCGTTCATTTTCTGAAGAAGATCAGCTCAATCAAAGTTTTGGATGCGGTCACATGTTTTGAGCCAACTCATCTCTGGAATCGATCACTGCCTTCTTTGGTGGACCATGAGTTGGTTTGCACCGGTAAGAATAAGTTTGGCTAGTTCACTCAAAATTGGGCATCCCATTAAACTTTTTTGTCCATATCAATAAATCCCAATTACCCTCTTATAAATTTTTTTGCAGATAACCGAGAGAATGTGTGCGCAGAAAATGGAAATTATTGTCCCTCTGGTTGTGTTTGTGCTAAAACAGTGGTTCGTTGCACTAATCGGCAGTTGAAGGAGTTCCCTTTGGGGATTCCTACGGATACCACAGAGTAAGAAATCAGTTAAAGGAGCATGGTCGCCTACGACAACGGCAATTGTCGATTTTTGAATTCCCGGGG
>JAKMXJ010020040.1:0-13912 GCA_029339935.1 Anguina tritici
CAATGCCACAAACACGTTTTTTTGAATTTAGGGGGGCGGCAATTAGAGGATTTACGGTATATCAATTCACAGAAACAAATTGCATATTCGGAATCCCCGTCATTTTTTGGACAAGGCGATGCAAAAAACATCGAAAATTGGGTTAAAAAAGTCGTCGATCCCAGCTGGGGTCGAGTTTAAGGGCGTGCTCTTATATCGAGGTTGGACTCCAGCATTAAAAGTTGCCATGCCTCTGGGTTTAAGTATGGGTAGCTTTAAAGCTTTAGATTTAAGCTTTAGAAAGTGATGGGTTGCAACTTACTAGAGAAATACAAATTTCCTGAATATTATCAAAATGACAGGGCTCCTCGAATCATTGATTGATCACAAATGGGTCAACTTTCAAGTTCCAAACAGAGCTAACTTGACTTTCAGACAACTTGACTGATTCTTTTCGGCATATGTCGGCTCCATATGTGTTTGCACCCGTGCCCAAATAATGTTGCCTTGAGAAACAAGGCAACATTTATTAACATATATTTGACATATTTCCTTTTCAAGTTTGTTCCTTTTTTGAAAAATGCGAAAAAATTCTGTTATCTAAATGGAACTCTTTTGCCTTGATCCTTCACGGCAATTTTTTGTATGGGCGAAAACACATATGCCTGACTTTTAAAGAACATTATATTTGTGACAATTGCGACAAACACGGACACTCACAACAAGTTTGCCAAAAAGGGACGCCAACCAACTAGCCAACGAAAAACTGGTTAACAACATATCTCGCCTATTTATATTTTCTCCAAGATCAGTGAAGTCAAACTATTCGAAAATTGTGGGTTCTGGAATAATTTCCCTATCAACCAGTTATTCTTATTGCAGACATAAAAAATCTGCAACTTTTTACGTTGGCGAGATTTCTTATTAGCGATTTTTCTCGTTGGCGAGTTGGTTGCATCCCTTAAAAAGTTCGGTTTTTTCTTAAGGTTATTCTCAAAGCAGCCTCACACCATCTTTCACCCCGCTGGCAACAAAATTCTTTGCAAGGACCATTGCTCTCTTTCAAATTATCAGAAATTACATCAAAGTAAATCTAATTAGGAATTAAACAAGAGTTTCCCACGCTTTCTTAATCTATTAAACGTAACTTAATGAGGGCTACAACTTGACACCAATAACAATCAAAGTTTAGAAGAGAAGAAAAATGCATACCTCTTTTTCCACGCCAAATACTTTTTCATGTTCAGTAACGCGACAGGTAGGAGGACGTCGCGTTGGTAGGACTAAAAGAATAGCATTAGTCATGAGGAGATCACTCTTTTCCAAATTTTTAACAAACGTCTAGGTAAAGTGTACAAAAAACCACGAGATTGAACCAAAAATAACTTTATGGTTTATATTTATTTGTTTAGTTGCTGGATTTTTTGTCTAGTGCAACCCATCAATAATGCCCTTTTATTTCCTATATATTTCATTAAGCACCAAATTAAGGGCATAGTTAGTTGGGGCATGTAAGGCTCCAACACTTTTGTAGGTTTAATTATGTGGCAGTAGGCTACGCTGTCCGGAAATAATTTGCCAGGTGGATTCCCAACATTTTTGAGGCAAACGAGAAAAGTGTAACACTCACCCAATAGTAGGAACACTATAGCATAAGTCGGATTTTGAAATAGCAGCGATAGTAACACAAATATATTGCTGTTTGGTGTGTGGATTTGGCCGATTTTGCATGCTCTAAACCATGGCCCGAGTATGTGTTTTATGTTTGCCACTTCAAATGTGTCCAATCAATAGAGTTGGTATCGGAGGAAGGATAATCCAAAATTGTTTACTTCTTTATTTCCAACTGTTTTCTTCTCCACTTAAAGGTCGATCCAGCCTGAAACAGAAAAATGGGTTGGTTTGTTTACGTTTTTGGGCTGCTTGCCCCACTCCCCTGCTCATCTTTTGTAAATAGAAAGAGAAAGGCAGTAAGTGAAAACTGGTGGGTTGGGAAAGACATCCATCATAGAACATGAGTTGCTTCCCCTCTCACATGCATGCACAAATATGTCTCTAATGGTCTGGCAACAGAGAAATCAAGTCAAACATGTGCTTTGTAGTGAAAATTCGGCGATGGATTTTACAAGTGGGTCTTTCCCAGAACAATGTCATTTAGTTTCACTACAAAGCACTAATATCCGACTTGATCCCGCAATTTAAAATGCTGCCCCTTAAAGGTTAATCAAAACAGCAGGGTCATGAAGTATACTTAGGAATAGAAAAAAGTTAACAGAAAATCATAAAAATGTCCTACTAAAAAGTGCAAAGAGCTAACCAGAATTACTAATTTGATTTACTACACACCTAATTATTAACAAAAATTTATGAAAAAAGTTATATGTAAGTGGTAAACAGCTATGAGAAACTGGGTATAGTGCCACAAAAAAGGTTGGAGAGCAGCTGCAAAGCAAATGGTTTCTTGGGATAATTTTAACAAGACCAAAAATAAGTTTGCAAAAAAGTACAGCGACCCATTAATAAGAAAACTGAGTCAACAGTCATGGATGGGATGAATAAAAATGCACAAAATTTTAATTCAAGCTTTTAGTAGATCATAAAAAACGCCTCACAATAACCACTCAACTACCCATGAAGACCTAGTTGCATTTGGTTTGGCGATATTCCGGTTATTCGCGTGACCAGCCGAAAGGTATCGTTAAATCGAGGGTGGACTGTAGTTGGTCGTCTGTTAGGCATGTAAGCCTCCTTCAAATTCATATAGTTCTCTTTTGGAACTAAAACAGTGGGTTTCTAGAAAATATTAACAAAAAGGAAGAACCGCCGCAAAGATGGACTGTTTAAGAGCAGCAGCCTGAGATGTCCAGAGAACATATAAGCTTGACATATAGATCACTAATAGCTCTTTCACTCCCTCCATTCCCACTCATAACACACAAAATTTAAAGGCAGATATCTCCTTTATGAAGGGCTCAAAGAAATATTGTCTAACCAAATCGATTATTTCACCCAGCCCACACAGAGCAACAACGAGAAAAATATGGATGTGGAAAGTGAGCATCTTCGAAGCAAACATCCATTCGATTAGAATACATAGCTCAAAATATAAAAAAAACTTATTAGAAAAGTTCAGCGACGGAAACGGGACGGGCCCGACCCACACGAGTCGATATTGGGAGGTAAAACCGGACCCCCTCAAAAAATATCGAGCCAGAATTATTTGAACAACGAAAAAAGTCCACTTAGCTGATGCACAATAACCTCTTGAAAGACCCCAGGTAAGGTAATGGGCCCCACCAAACTTTTGTTTGTTTCCAGGGGGTAAAATTTTGAGTAGCCAGTTTTGAAAAAGTAAAAAATTTTTCTGGAAAATTGCTTGACCGGTTTGACTTGTTCTAAAACTTTGAGATTCCAGACTAATGAAGCCTATCAGATTATTTCGCTACAAATATGGATAAGTTGTCAAACGGCAATCGGTGTCGCGGCATTGTCACAGAGCCCATTGTAAATTGGAAAGGTTTTGCGGGTATAGGGATTTTAGGTAGGGGTGTGTCCTTACAGCATTTTCAGTACATAAAAATCAAAAAGATTATTTATAAGTTTCAGTTTCTTAGCGTGCTACTTTTGTTACATGGTGATTAACAAGGTTGTGTCAACAATTTGCAGACAACCGATTAGAATGGTGTTCACAAAAAAACAATCTTGTTAAAGAGACTGGCACTATCTCGGCATTTTATTAGTCATGTGAAGCCATTAATCACTTATTTCTCACCTTTTCTGGCCAACATAGCGATTAGTCAAGAACCTCGAATTAATAGCAAACGAGAAAGCAGAAAAAAATTAAGGCACTTAGTCCTCGAAAGGCATGGCATGTTTGAAGACAAAGTGTTCACCAGCAAATCTCGCATCCGTGTAGGAGGAATAGAGAGGGTGAAAACACTTAGCCACTTTGAGAGCACTCTTCAGCCTTGTTCTGATCATTATACGGAATGACAAGCTAATTGCAGAGGATGTTCCTCCTTCCTTTCACGTAGCTGCTAGATAAATAACACCACCTCTTGGTTTCCATCACAACCTGCATCTTAAAGCGGTTGCTGGCGGGTGTAACGACGCCCTCTCTAGATATTAAACGGCCAGACCTTAGTCATGAGACATTGAGCTAAACACCTTCCTTGTCTAACTTGCTACTGGGCTTCAGATATGACAGGTATTGTGTCGGGAAAAACCAAACAAATTAGTGAAAGCAGCGGAAGGGAGAAAAAGGGAAAACGCCTTTGTAAGCAGGCTCATGATTCCTTTTTTGTTGGTAGGGGAGACAATAACAAAATGACTCAAGCATCTGCAATTCGAAAATAAACACGTCACTAAAATTAAAAAGACTACAAAAGTAAGATTTAGAAGATGAAGAATGGTCTTAATTACAAGGAAAATTTTTATTTAGAGTCGTATTAGCAACTATAATTTAGAATTTGCCACCAAAAAGTTTTACCAGGTAGGGAGATTACTGACTAGAAACAGGAAGACGGCACCCAACATGGTAATAGGCTGGGATTTTAAGGTATAGTCGGACCCAGGGCCAGCTTTTGAAAATGATTCACCCTGGATGCTGGGTCAAAACCCGGAGTTTTACAAGGCAAACACCTCGTCGGGACCTCTCGTAGGACCTCGTCAATATTTTTGGAAAATACTTTTTTGGACAAAGCAAAAGACGCGGTTGGGAGATAGAAGGGTTTTTGGACCCCGCCTCGTCCTATCTCAGTAGCACCACGCCAATTCGACAAATCTCTCCAATTATCAATGTTTTTTTTGCAATACCTTCAATGTGTTCGATAGAAAATGACCAAATTTAATTTGTCTAATGTTTAATTGAATAACCTCGATGATTCGACAATTGGCGGACGGGGAAAGCTGAGATAGGAAAAGACAAGGTCCTTTAAACAGGGCTCTTCCCCAGCTGCACTTTTGGTTCTGACGATAAAAGTTTATTTTTTCTAGAAAAGCATGCTTAGTTCTTGCGACTTACACTGGCTTTTGGACGCTAGTTTCCTGGTGTGTAATGTCTAGACATAATCCTGCTAATGGCAAAACATACAAATGGCAATCCATCAATCCATTTTTCTACTCACAATTATAGTCAACATGTACAACCGGCGATTTGTTGTCGGAAATAATTATACTCACTCCACATAGGTATAGGAGCACCATCCTACAAAGCCCACGCCCCAAACTTCCTGCTTGAAAAGTTCTATCCATGTGAATTGACGAATTGTTTGTGCGAGGTGTTTGTCAGAAAGATCAATATTGATCACCAGTTCCCTAGTTTGGATATCACTTTTGCACAGTGGCAACCAACCCCTGCACCTAAAAAATAGTCAGTCTTGTTATTGCAAATTCGGGAGATTGCCCAGCGGAGCTTGCGTATGAGGCGGGAGACACTTTTAAAGGGAATATTTTGTTTACAAACTGCCGAGTGCTATTTTACCACCAAACAGATGCATGTCTTCCTGGTTTCGGGTTGTTTTGGGTGGAGAAAAACAGCAGGCAAACAGACAACTTACTCCTTACAACTGCTTTTTCTCAGATTAGGTTGACAAAAAGAAACCCGAAAATGTGCTGGGAAGCAGCTGCTTTCAATTAAATGGCTGTCTTACTTATGTATTACTTTTTTGCTGTTTTTTACTTCCATTCTTGTTGGCTTTGCGACTGTTCAAAGCATAAACAAACACCATTGATTGGAAAAATGGCTGCATGTGCAGTTTTGACCCTAGTATACAATCCGGTCGTTTTTTTTGCCTTGATCCCCCCTGTTGTTTTTTTTTAATAATATAATTATTTTTCACATTATTATTTACTGATCCCCAGGCTGACTTGTTCTACCGAAATATTTTTTATTGGGAAAATCTTTAGACGGCCTCTTTTTGACAAAAAATTTGCTAACATGTCTTTGACTGACATTTTCATATACCTTGGTTCCCAAGGTTGATTTCTTCTACGCGAAAATTTTTTTTGGGAAATATATGCTTAGAACACTCCCTTCGAGTTAGACTCACAGCTGGGTCCGATGACTTTCTATTGCGGAGTCTTTTTCCAATTCTGATATTGATATCTTATACTGAAAATATACAAAGTTCCCAACTTGCAATTTTTTTCCGTCAAAATCGAGAAGTTTTCCCTAATAGGGTCTACTTTTTGGTGCATAGTCGTTTCCCTTTTTAGGAATTTTTCTGTCTCGAATAAAGGATTTCTAGGATACCAAGGATATCTTTTCCTTTTTTGAGATTTTCAAAATATTCTTTCAAAATTGCAAAACCTGTTTTCCAGACTTCTTTGAGCATTCTAACGATGATATTAAAATGGTGAAATGATGTTTTTTGGATTTGGAATCAAATCAAAAGGCAAAGAAAACCCATGCTATCCTACCTAGGATGTTGTGCTCAGCTGGAAGAGACCAAAAAACAATTTCTGCATCCAAAACCCCACAAAATGAGGTACCCATCTCTCCTCCAGGTGGAGGGAAACTGTGTTCACCCCATTGTTTGGATGGGTAGTATGCGGCCATTTAGGTTGATTGCCAAAACTAGAACAGTGGACACCCATCCATGTGGAGAGCATGGGTGAGTTACCCAGGTAGTTTGGACCCCTGTTGTTTTTCGCGAAACTAGGAGAATTCCTGAATTCAGGAAACGTCCGTATGCTCAATTTTTCGTGATAGTGGCAAAATAGTGGATTACTATCTCGAAGTTTTCCTTTTTTAAGAGCAAAATTGTTGAGCTTGCCAAGCATGCCAAGCATATGCCAAGCATAGAGACGGCAATATCGGAATCGGCAAAAAGCTTCAAAAATATCGGGGTAGCTGTTTGGTCGAAATTGAGGGGGGTGTTTGGCTGTATTGTAATCTTTTTTTGCTGACCTTTGGTGATTTGGAGTTTAAATCCCTTCAGGTACTAATAATTTTCAGACTGGTGAAATATGGAAAATATCTTCTAAGCCTCTTGAGGGTTCTTATAGCGGTTAAGGCAAAATTTTGAAAAATTTCAGTGAGATACCCTGTAGTTGTTCTAGACTTAGGCTACAATATTTTAGTTACAAGTATTTTTAGTCTAGAAAGCAACAATACTATTGGGTAATAATATAAGTTCCAGGAACGCTCGTGTGACAATTTTTTGGTGAAATTTTTAAAATCTGATCTCTAGGACTCTTGTTTATAAGTTGTGGTTTCCGGCCATCAGAATGAAGAAAATCGAGAAAAAAAATGTCGCATTTTTTTGCCTTGTTCCCCCTGTGGTCATTTTCCACCCATTGAAATTAAATTTTCATTTTTATGCGGAATATGACGAATCTTGCGCTATAAATGATATTCAATGACTTTCAGTTATTCGGTACAAAAAGAGAAGTATGGATAGCGTGAACGGAGCTTACGATTTAAAGCACATTCGACATTGCCTTTGGTTCCTATTTGATCAAGGTCTTAATGCCAAGCAAGAGAGAAGATTTGTGGAATTCATGGAAATGGCTCCATCACATATTCGAGATCTGCGGAATGAGTTTCAAGATTTCGAGAAGCCATTACCTATGGGTGGAGCAATAGGTTGTTAGTACGACGCTCAACCTCATTGACAAACTTTTGGTCGGAGGCCGAGCAAAAATGTTACTATTGCAAGGTCAGAAAGATTATCCCACCCTAGCAAGGTAAACCCGCTTAACACTTTGTTGCAAAATCAGACTTTATCGTCTTCTAACCAATTCTTATACCTAAAAAACTATAAACAATGATGTTTTGAGATACTTTCCTGCATAAAAAGTCGATCTTTTCAAAATCTTTTGTCGATTTTTTGACCAAAAATAACTTTTTTGCCTTGGTCCCCCAAGGTATTTACAGGTATCATACCATGGTTTTATTGCTGGAAGTTGGTGAAAACATATGTATTGTTCGGCTATTGCTCGGATCCATCTCTTGGGTAAGTCTGTGCGTGCATCTCCAACCCTAGGGTTGGGATTCTTGGGGCTCTAGTAAAAAAGCTGTTCAAATGGCATCTTTATTAGCCTCCTTGTTACCCCGGTTTATCTTGGTCCCCTAAAGTAAATTTAATTTTTGGTCGTTATTTCAAAAATTGACTTTTGTGTAGGAAAGTATTTTGCATTCCGGAAGTCTGGGCTATACCTTTGCTTAGTAATTTGTACTAGACCTGTCATAAATTATAAGGTTTGTGAACAATAAATACGTGTGAAAGCATGCGAACTTTTTTCAGCCAACACTTAGAAATAAGACAGTTACTGAAAAGGACTACTATTCAGTGGAAAACGGGTTTGTTGGTTCAAAATCCAAAGTACATTATGTTTTGCCTTTTTGAACCCCATTCGGGGTCCGCAAACAAGCCTAGTTGTTGTTTATGAAGTGGTCAGAAAGGGAAACAAAACAACTCTTTTGCATTTTTTGAATCAAAATGCACCAGAAAAAATGATAAATGAAAATAGTTCTCACAATACTACCCTGTTTAGACCAGCCTAACAAGGTCAGACCTGCAATTTCATGTGTTTGTGACATTGTGTATTAGATGGATATTCTCTCGGTAGTTTCTAGCCATGCAAGGTGGGGAACCCCAGCTCAGGCTCTAAGCTACATTTTGGCCTATATCATGGCTAGACTTTTAGATTAGAAAGTCGTCCAAATTCTCTTTACTGGATTATCTGGCTCCCAAAAACAAAAAGGCATTCAAAAAGGTGGTGCACTTGGTCTAAACTTTTTAAAGAAGGCTGCCTTATTAAAGCCAAAACAAAGACTGAAAGAGTGTAAAAAAGTAGCCTAAATTAAAAAAGTTGGAGCTGGGATTTTTCAAGTCAAAACTGTGGCATATTTGCACACCTTAGACCTGTTGTTCCAGCCTGTGCGTAATAAAACTGGAAAACAGTGGACTATTAAACTATTTTTGGACGGAAAGCACAAAATTTGTCCTGCCAACGATTGAGAAAGTGTTGCAAAGCCGCCTGTGTAGTCTGCACAAACTCAATAAAAAATGGAAACAAGAAAAAAGTGATCTGAGGAACAGTCTTATCGTCTTTTCATCTATCTAAAAGGAAAAATTGAACAAAACAACCAGGAAATTAGACACTCAATCGCTCACTTCTTTTTTCCATTTATCATACACTCAAATATAAACCCTCTGCAATTGCCAGAGCAATTAAAAATTGGGGGAAAATGATAGCAAGAACAAAGACAAAGTTTGCGAAAATATTAATAGATCAGTTGGGTGGAAAACAAACTAAATTATCAGTTTTAAGCTAGCAGTTGTGGGGTTGGAGACAGAAAAATGGAGGCGAGACTTTGACAAAAAAGCACAATGGTTGGTAAACAATGATCGCAACTCATCTCATTTTTTTCAAATGAGAATGCAAAAGTATTTATCAGGGATATTAGGAGACGTAACCCATCAAATCTTTGGAAATGCTACAATCTCTGCCGTCAGCCCTGTGCTCTTCCTCATAAAGCGCAACAAGGTTAAGAAGGGATAAGGGCTAAGCATACAAAAAAGAAGAAAAGATATTTTTAGATAACGAGTCGCTCTTAGCTCCTACAGATTCTGCCCCCAAATGGATTAAGGTTGTCTGTGCAAAGAGATCAGATTTCCGACGAAAATGGCTTCGAAGACAAAATTCTGCACCCACGTTGACTTTGTCGTGTTGTGTGTGGATGAGGTGTTAGCATAAATTATGGAGTCCATCAATACTTTCGTAAATTGTTCTATGTATTTTTAGAGCGTGCGAACAGGTTTTCGTATCATCACAGGTCTACAAACTTGTATCTTTAAGATTTTTGGATGAGGATAACGTGCCAACCACAATTTTTTCACTTGTGAAAAAATTTCCTACGCATGTTTAGTATACAGTTGCGGAAAAAAGTTACGGTCCGATGTTAAAAATGCCATCCCTTTGTCTAGAAATGATATTTTTGCGTGATCTAGAGTATTTAGGTGGCTTTCTTAGCAAATTGAAGACCCACAACTTTTTACTCTGTTGACAAAAGCTTATGAAAGTTGCAAGGTCTACCCAAATTTTTACGCTGTACAAAATGGTATATTTAGATACTGCAATAAATCCCTCTGACAAAAAGTCAAAAATGGGTAGCTAGCTTCGAATGGTCAAAAAATCCCAAATTAAATGGAGAATCATTGAAGTTAGTTTGTAAACAACCGCTGAGACGAAATTTTTTTGGGCCTATATTGGTACACTGTAGTTTAAATCGTAGTTTCAGTCTGGTAATTTGTCATAGAGCCCCCTCCACCTAACAATCATTCGAAAAAGAAGGTATATGTTCAACACCACCAACAACCAAAGGAACGAGAGAGAGCCTGACTAGACTTCATCGGCAACAAAACTCCAGACGAGAAACCTACTACTATTAATTTTCAGACAGAAAAAACTTTCGGTGATTGCCTCTCTCTTCTCTAATAAATCAGTTGATTTTGGAAAAGAAGGGTGGAAAAAGAATAAAAAGGGATAAAGCACAACAGCACACTGCCTACTTCACCAACTTTTTGTTCCTTTCCCAAAAATAATACCTATTCAACAATTAAATCAGAGGAAACAAGGGGCCGTCTACTCAAAAAACACTCGACAAATAAACTTCCGTTTCCTATCGTTTCAATGCCAATTATTCGGGACTGTTTTGAGATAAAATGTTTTAAAGCGTGGAGAAAGGATAAATCGTCGTACGGATTAAATTGTGTTGGTAGCCAGATCTTGCCACACATTTATCACAGAAATGGTTGCTAGAGCAAACGAAGTGGAGGCTGTAGACGGCATATAGATTATTTAAATAATAGTGTAAGAGGTTACCTTATAAAGCTTATACACTTCTAAGACCCATCAACCAATGCTTTTCTTTTATTTAAAGGGTCACACCCACGTCTGTCCACGGAAAGTGGTCCAAGTTGAATTGGCGGAAACCAGTTTTTCGTGACAAGACAACAAAGGTTTGAAATTTTCCTTGTAAAATTCAAATTGGCGAAAATTTTGCCGCAAATTAAGCGTGAAAATTTCGCGTTTAATTTTACAAGGAAAATTTCAAACCTTTTTTGTCTTGTCACGAAAAACTGCTGACAAACCAATTCAACTTGGACCACTTTCCGTGGACAGGCGTGGGTATGCCCCTTTGAAGAGCCAGCATTCTCTGCCAAACTTCCTACCAGCCAATGAACAAATTATCGACTGAATTTTAACAACAAATAAACTTAAACGAGCATAGAAAAAGATCGCGATTCGAATTTAGGGTTGAGTCAAATCCTACCCCTAGGAATGTAGGTGTCTAGAAACTATAGGATGAACCTTAGAAATCTTGTAAAACACAATCAATTGATTTCACGGCAGGCCTGCCACATGAATTACAACAGTGGAAAAGGCCCGGTTCAAACAAACACACAAACAAGCCAAAACAAGCAGTAGAAAAAATAAATGAACACACGCGCGCCCTGCCAATACAACACAACAGCAACAAAAAAAGTTTAGTGGTTTTTCCTCCCAACACTTTCCTTCTCCCA
Source organism: Anguina tritici (assembly GCA_029339935.1). Taxonomy (NCBI): domain Eukaryota; kingdom Metazoa; phylum Nematoda; class Chromadorea; order Rhabditida; family Anguinidae; genus Anguina; species Anguina tritici. The sequence goes on from JAKMXJ010020040.1 coordinate 11,514, forward strand.
GCAGCAGTGGTAGTTGCAGTCAAATGAAGTGTAGAAGAAGGGAAAGCTGGGTGTTTTCTATCAAGTGTGAGTGTCTGTCTATCTCTGCCCCCAACCACACAGAATAAACGTGCATACATATGGTTGCAGTACCAAAGCTGTCAACAGGGAGAAGCACGAGAGCACAGAGTCCCAACTGGTTGATGGTGGGTGTCTTGCTCTTTTCTCGGCACACGGCTTCTATAACCGTCTGCTGGGTGGCAGTAGTCAGCCTGTTCTCTGCACCTCTCATTCGGGGATGGGGTGCAGATGTGTGTCTGTAATCCTCTTGCGATTTCTATAGGATGTAATATGTCTATGTATTGGAGATGCGTTTCACTCTCTACTGGGTTATGTGGGATGTCTCTCTCTCTCATACACCAGACACCAAGCATCGCCCATTTTCGCTTCCGCCCCATTCTCGCTATATTTTGGATTGGAGGCGAATGCTAGTGAGCACTACTGAGGTTGGTCGTTAATCTTTTCATTTTACTGATGCGCTGCAGACACAGAAAGGAAGTGTGGGTAGTAAATAGGGACATTTTGGGGCAGTTCATCCTGCTTTTTTCCTTTTTTCTGTGAACGTCTGATTAGATGGAGGAAGGGGACAAAGGAAGGGAGTAAAAACCCTGCTTGACAACAACTGCCTTGTTTGACTAATGGTTGGGAGGGAAGAGAGGTGCGCGTGTGTTTTTGCCTGCCCATTTCATTTTTTCGTCTTTGTTTCTTCGAAACCTTTTTCTTCTTTTTCTAATAATTTAGGGATAAAAAGGGGGAACAAGAATTAATTAAGCGAGAAAAAGAACCAGTAAAACTTTAGAGAAAATAGGGTATAAGGGTAAAAAACTAAGAAGAACAGCAACCGCTCTTTTCGGTTTCCTTTTTTTGCTGTTGCTTCTGCCGTTCCTTTTGCTCAAAATGTTGTAAAGAAAGTCAATTTAGGATGTTGAAAAGACACATTCTCTGGTAAGAGTTCACAAGATTTTTGGGAGATTTAAGTTTAGGATCATAAAATAAAAATGGCTAAATTATCCTTTACACCCCCCACTACAGTTAACTATTCTACAGTTAACTATTCTACAGCTAACTATTCTGCAGTTAACCATTCTACAGTTAGTCAATTGAGTGGGGGGTGTAAAGGTTAAGTGCTCCACAAAAATATAGGATTTCGAGTTTATACAAGGCTTTCTGACTCTGTACTGTAAAGTTCTCCATAGCCCAGAGGTAAACCCGTAGAGTAGTCAAAGCGAAGGTAGATGTTGGTTGTGTTCCAAGTGTGGGGGCAACACGTCCCATAGAAGGTATGGCTTCACTGTCTTTTAGCAAAAATAAGCATAATTTTAAAAATTGGTAAAGAATGTGTGCTTTTCGGCCTGTTTCACTGAAATCCCTCCTACATAAGCAGCAGTGACACAACAACAAGAACAACCGCGACTGGGTGCAGCCACGCAGATCAAATAATGAGAGGAAAATTGTTCTGACGCTGTGAAAATACTATTTCTCCGGGAATTTCCCATAATTCTCCCTGGTCGGTTCTTTGATGCTGCGAAGTGTTCCAGCTTTAGTCAACCTAAATTTTGTGCAAGCCGCGATCCGAGCAATTACGGATGCTTTTCCAGACTTGCTCAAAATCATTTTACCGATTAATACAATGGCCAGTAATACAATGATTGTGTCTTAGAGTCCTCTATCAGTGGCTTGTTTGCCTTCCTCTGCTGGTTCTCCCACCTGCTGAAGAATTTTAAAAAGCAAACTGGAGGTTGCCAACCTCATGACACGCTACAAATAAATTCTGCTATGGACTTTGCTCTCTCTGCTAAAATGTGGCTTGCTTTTGCAGAACTACTTGTCACGTGGAAGGTTGATCAGCGAGATGAAAAGGCTTGCTGATCGGAGCTAAGGGCAGTGCCTCCTGCCAAAAACAGAGAAGTGGGTAAAATTACTGAAATTAGGAGAAGTCCTATCCAATTAGGGTTTTCTTAGTCAGAATGAAAAGGAATGTAGTGATGATGATTGGTGATTTAAGATAATCGGCCAAAGGTTTCCCTGCATTTGACCAATAATAACAACAATCAGCTCGTACTAGCGGGCTGTTTTGGTTCTTTCCTTTTGTGCTGCGCATTGAAGAAATTATCAAGTGAATGACTGAGAAGGAAGACGGCCAAAGCTGACCTGTCTTGTCCCACATATTCACGGGTTTTTCTGAGCGCAAGTAGTGCTTCTGTTGCAGCTGACAGCTGGCTCTGCAACTTCCACTCTCTTCACACAAACACTCCCTTGCCTTCATAATTGACTCATTTTGGCTGAGAATTCCCCGAAAATGAGACATAATAAGAAGCTACAAAAATGATAGAAAATATAGCTGGGGTCGTTAAATGGGG
>JAKMXJ010020069.1:0-17586 GCA_029339935.1 Anguina tritici
CTTATTTTGTTCAGAGAGCTCATGCGGGACCCATCCAGCCAGTTTCCACACTTTTCCGGCAAAAAATCCAACAATAAAGGCGAATTATCTGTGCAAACTCCCGAATTTTAGGGTGAGTACCCATCCAGGTGGACTACCCGAACTTTTGGGAATATATATTGGCGCCAGAAAATTATGCCATCCTACCAGAAATGATTCGGGGAACAATATTCTGACTTGTCAGTCCAAACCCCCGAAACCCGGGCCCATCCAGGCGGTCATACCCGAGTTTCAGGAGTTAAGCCAAAGAGTCGGGGGTCAAGTGGATCATGTTCCAAGGTGAAGTAGACCATGTTCGGGGGTGGTGTTGACGTGTTTACCCCACCCCTGAACAAGTCTTGAGGCCTATCAGGGTATCCAACTCCATCGGCGTAAAAATGCCCCAAAATTTTAATTTTCTTACCAGTTGTAACTTAAACTCTCAATGAACTATGACGCTTTCTAGTTGGACTACTAAAGTGCTTTTTGGGCTACTAAAATCTGTTTGGGAACTTCCATTGGACTATTAAAGTAATTAGAGCCTTTGCTTGCCTCAAAAAAATCGAAAATTTTCTAGTTGAGTAAAAGGTGGCCCGGATAAAGGATAAGAACCAACAAAGATTGGCACCACCAATTTTTGAGCCATTGTTGTTGTGGTCAAACACCAACATATAAATTGTGCTCAACCACACTGGTCAACAACAATACGAGATCTTGTTGATTGTTTACAGCCCAAGCATCAAGTATTTCGACCTCAAAGTTTATTTTGCGTTGCTTAATTTTCCTTTTTAAAAATCTTGTTTTTCACATGTTGTTTTGCAAGCAAAACTGCAACCATCTCTGTCAGCTGTATATCTGACTAAAGATCTATCCATTACCCCATCGTGTGAGGGACTAGCTGAGGCAAGTGAGGGTGGTCTGGTGTATGACTGGCACGCGGCCAGCCCTCCTCTCTTTGTTTTCCAATATCTGCAGTAGCGGTAGTAATGCAGGGTAGAGCGGAAATAAATTGACGGCACTTTTTTTAATCTAATTGCTGGTCTTTCTAAGCTATTTTTTTGCAAATTTTCACTCTTCTACTTGTAATCAAAAGGTTTTTGTAAGTGATCTATATGGTATTTTTAATTTTTTCTTTGGCAAATTTTAAGTTATAAAGCCTAAGAAACATTGCTTATTAAGACCATTTCCCCAATTGGGACGTGGGCATTTTTCGGCCGCGCAGTTTTCAGCTAGGCTTGTTTTTAAAAGTTAATAATTTTGTCATTCATATACACAGCTGGCTCTAAAGTTTTCTTCATCTTAATTGCTTTGGTCCCCCCCCCAAGGAAAACCGTCTTTAATGGGTAACGGGATGCCCCAAAAAGGCTAAAAAGATAGAGTTTGAACATAGTTCTGAGGTCTGGTACTCATCGCGTGCACAAACTCGGGCATGCATGCTATCTTATGCATCCCGGGCTATTATCGAGTGATTTATGTCTCAGCTATGTGTGTACACATCTCAAGGCCATCCTCCAGGCCCCTACGCCCTTGGAGGGCTAGAGATGCGCCCACAGACTTACCTGTGAGATGAGTCCGAGCAATACTCTTGACAAATACCTAAAGTAGGATACCTATGCTAAATCTGGCCAAACAATGACCGGCCGAATAATGTCCTGTGCCCTCCCAATTGTATCCATTTTCGAAATAACTATTTTTCAATAGCCTTTATTAGGTAAATGGTCTTTTTAGTGAAGAAAGGGTGAATTTATTTGAAAACAGACTAATGATTCAGAATCCTTACACTTCTTTGGTATAGAGACATCAATATCAGCATCGGCAAAAATTAAGACTGAAAATAGGCGGACTCAGCAGGAGGACGAATCTGTGACCTAAAATAATTATTTTTGGTTTAATTTTATTACGGCCCATAGAATATGAATCATAGTCAACCGAATTAGAAGTTATAGAGAAGAAAATCAGTTTGCTTGGCCCAGGTTACTCTACGGAGCACTCTACACACATGTAAAAGTTTAGAACAATAAGTATAAGTATTCCAGAAGAAAGTATTGTGCGTCGAAACTCGTTCATGATGTCACTCCTTCTTAAATTTACCATTGTTTTTGAGACTTACCCTATAGTAGGTAGGAGCAGTAGCAATTAAATGGGTAGGCTGCAGATGCTAGTGGTCTCCCGCCTATTTCCAAATGGCTTTGTTCTAGGCTGTCCTTTTAGGCTGGGATACTACTTATGCCGACCTTCTGCCTCCTTCCCTTCTTTGTTTATGGGTATATTGGCGGGAGTTGGTAAGTGTGTGTGTGTGCTGGGTGTCTCCCCTGCATGGAGAGGCACCCCCTAGCTCGGCCTTGGGGGCAGTTTCGCCTTAATCGCCCTTTCTTTCTCTCCTCTTCCACCCCTCCTTCTTCTAGATTATTTCGTCATTGGGGTGTGCAGCAGCATTTCGAATCAATAAATTCTCGTCATCCATTGTGGGGGTGGGCTGTTGCTTAGTTATTCTACCCATTCTGATTTTTCATTGTGATGAGTCATTTTCTTTCTATATTGTTTGATTTCATAGTATTGCTTTGCTTACTTTTGTGTATAAATTGCTCATCTGGCTAGTCAATTTAATCATGTGACAGGGTGAAACGCCTTTTAGGCTTACTCACTAGATGGTGGTTATCATCAAAGAAAGTGCACCTTCCCTCACCTTAATTTTCTTTTGTAAGCACTGATCCCAAAAGCACAATACACATTTGTTGTTGGCATTTTGCACATAGATCAATCTCTCCCTGCCTGTCAATCAAATGCACAAGGAGAGTTTCCCGCTGCTCTTTTGTGGAGAGCACCCTCGACTGGCAACAGTAACAGGGTGTGGGCGAGTGGAATGCAGTAGTAATGAATTCGAATTTTCCTCTCCCTAGATTTCTTATTCCTCCATTTGATGGCCGGCTATCCTCCTCCAGATTCATACAATTTGGTGTGTGTGTCCGCGCTCCTTCTTATTGCTATGTCCAAAATGGTGATTGTCGTTGTTGTGTTTGGAAAGAGAAAAAAAAAGAGAAACAGTCTCGATACTCTTCTTCCACTTACTCTTCTTCCACTTATTCTCCATTACAATTGTTTACATTTGGGCGGTGGTGATGGTGGATATTATAAACAATTATAATAGTGGTAATGAATATCTTTTGTTTTGAATTCTTGTCTTTTTCTTCTTCTTTTATTTTGTAATTGCTGTTAAAATCTTAATATTTTACTGTTGTTGTTCATTGAGGATATTATTGTTTACTCTTTTCTTTCCTTTTTAATAACTAGGTTTTATATTTGTTGTGTATCAAAAATTTCTTTACTTGTCTAAAATTTTGGATTTTTACACCTAAAAAATGTATAAAATTTGAGGGAATTCCCCTGGACTGATTCATCCTCCCGCTTATTCGATTGACATTGTGTTTTGACTACCACACACTGTATCGACTTACAGACACATGTGATCCGCTCAAAATGTATTCTGAAATCTTAGCTACAGTAGAAATCTTAGCTATATTTTGAATGGTTATTTTTCTGGAAGTTGATGTGGTCTAGAAATTCAAGCAGAAATAAAGTCAACAAGGGTAGCTTACTTCATCCTCCAACATTCAATGATTTTCGGGTGTCAGATTGGAAAATAGATTTCATATTTGGGTTGTCGTACCGAAAAACTTCCGATTCCTTCATTACATCCTTTGGGTCGTTTGAAGTTCATCCAAATGCAGTCCATCCAAAGACAATTCATCCAAAAGTTAATTCATCCAATCATCTACGCAATGTTTTTCCTCTAATATAAGCTTATGATCATTTTGGATGAATTGCCATCAACTCCATTCCTTAAAAGTGAACAAAAGAATTCCGATTTTGCTTGTTCCCCTGCGGTTCTTACAAAATGGAAATTTTTTCAATTCATTTTTGACGCCAAAAACCGGGTTTAAGTCATTTTTATGCCGTAAAACGCGTATTTATATGCATTTTTAGTTAAACAATAAACTTTTAAATTTGGACAAATTTTCATCGTTATCTTACTGGATGTGCAAAGAGAGCCTCTAATGCATTATTTTTCAAGAGTATTGCTCAGATTAATCTCTAAGGTAAGTCTTTGCGCGCATCTCTGACCATTCAAGCCTAGGGCTTGGTGGCTTGGCCTGAAGTAAGGTGTATCCTCAACAAGAAACAAAAAATGTCTCTAAATGGGTATTTTTTGTTGTTAACGGAGGTTGGATGTGCGGTCCAACTTTTGAAAAGTGTAAAGGTCATTCCATTGATGTTATATTTTTGAGCATCTTAATTACGTCAGTTTCTAAGTACATGATTCATCAAAAAATAGATAAGTTTCAGGGATACATTTTAAGTGTCAATGTGTCTATAAACTAAGGATGTGAGGTGCTCCAAAGAAATTACTTTGAATAGTAAAAAGAGATGGTTTTTTTTAATTTCATGTGCAATTTTCACTACTTAATTTTCTAAAAGCCATATAAAACATCAAAAAAACATACCAAACTCCTCTTTATCAGCAAAAACACTAGCATCGGCTGCTGTTTCCTGTACTTAGAGCATTACTTACACCGAAAAAAACCCAAGAACTGATGAGAAGTGCAGTTAGCACATTAATCCTCCTTTTTTGTTCACGTGGCCCTTAAATTCGTAGAGTTAAGGATAGCTGGTATCACCAGGTTCACCCCGTTCCCTGGGTACTGACAGCCACCCTTTGTTGTGTTCTTTTGCTAGTAGCTTTGACCTTGTTTCCTGCTGCTGCTGCTGCCCCATCAGTCAGGTGTGAGGCACTTGCCCGGCACCAGTCACTCCTTCCTGAACCGAGGCTATTTAGGTCGCATTTGCTGGGATGTTTTTTGGTCTTCCTTACAGACTGTTCTTCCACAGCTTGTTTACTTTTCGGGTTAAAAGCGGATTCGTTTCGTTTTTGAGAGCAATATTTGTTATCGGACCTTAAAAATGTCAAAACTTAGACCTAAATTGTTTTTAAGTCTGTTATTAAGGGTCATTTTCCCTCACTATTATTACGCCTTGTTTTCGAGTATCTCCATCACGTCAAAATATAAGCAGTTAAAAATAAAGTTAAAATTCAGGACTATATTTTAAGTGTTTACTTGTTACTTGCTTCTACCGACGCGTCAACAACATTTTGGGGATTTTTTGTGTTTTGTGTCTTTATAGGAAAGGTTTTAAACATTGTCATACAACATTTTCTATGTCTTCCTTTCCGTTTATCTTTCATTAGTGCCTTGTGGTTGGATTTGAACCTCGTGATTTGGAGTTTTTTAAAGAATCTCAATAAATCGTCTCTTTTTATCAATAATAATATTGTTATTGTTTGTTGAAATGAAGCTGGAGCACGTTCTTCGTGCTTATTTACTCACAAAAGTGATGAAATCCAGAAGTTAGTGCACCACTCTCGACTGGGGCAAGCAGAGCCGGTGAGAGAGGGCAATGATCAATGATACTCTGCTGCTGCTGCTGCTGTTTACTCCAGCTTCTTTCGCTTGACACTAGCTACTGCTGCTTCTGCTGCTGCAGTAGCACTAGCTAAACCCCTCCATCTATTCATGCTCATTCTCGCACATTCCGGTCATTTATTTGTTATTTTGCAAGAAAAGAGTTTCGTAACTTCATGAAAAGCTATTTTGAAAGTTTTGATAATGTATTCATAAAAAATTCATATTAAATTTGGCGTCAAATAAAAAGACTAGTTCTGTTGCTTTTCCGATCTAAATATGTCCAATGGGTAGTGGAAGCAAAAAGCGATATTTAATTTGCCTACATGTTTCTGAAAAATGAACTATAAGAGACTAAACATTTTATTTATATTTCCCAAGAACATTTTCCTCTTTTTTCCCGAACAACAGCAGCAGTAGAGTGCTTGCCTCTTGTTTAAAAGTGCAAATAACAACGAAATTTGCTTCCCAACCATTATTCCTTGTTTTGTGCCGTTGTTATTGTGGCTTGGGCGCTGGTAGTTGTTTCACAAGCACAGCTGTAACGCTTGCTTAATTATGCCAACCTATTGAGGAGAGAACAAGCAGGCGAGGGTAGCCAGTTTTTTTTTCTTCATTTGTTGTTGCCGTCAGCTAGTCAGCCGCTATGCCTCTTGTGATATTTTGCGGCAAACCACGTGAATGTTGCGTCCGCCCATTATTCTAGAAAGCTGGCGGCCGTGTTTTTTTAGTTTATGTCTTGTTTATTTGGGTGTTTCTTGCCTTCTTCCCACTCTTTGTCGGGCAACCAGTGTCTGTTGACTAAATATTTCGTTATCATCTCTATTCTTTTCTCCCCCTCCCATCGCTATATGGAAAGAAGTCTACTAATAATGGAGTAAAGATTTAGGTGGTAATACCACTTCTTTCCTTATTTTCCTCCTTGTTTTTTTCAATCGGTCTTCCCTTGTTATCACCATCATTCCGTTCATAACCTTATGCAACAGCTGAAAAGAAAGAAAGAAACCTTGAACCCATTCAGCTGGCGTGAAACCATGACCCTTTGCCTTTTCATTTAATCAACTGATTTTGTGGCTGTGTCTTATGTCCTCTGCACGCAATTGAAAGGAGCCAATTTTTATTGAGCCAAAGAGAAAAAGTACATTTTGTCCTCTGTCTAAATGTCTTATGAGTCGATTAGCCCAGACTTTGTTCATTTTTTCATTTAGTCAATGTCAATAAAAAGATGAGCTTGGCGTGATTTTCTCGGCGGAGCGTGCTAATAAGACGAACAAGACACTACACCAAAAGTATAAATGGAGGAGATGGTGACCCAGATAACCTTTGTTATGATTTTCTTCTTTTCCTTCATTTTCTTATTCTTCTGTGTTGTTTGACGCCTTCCTCTTCTTCATCAGGTTCTTCTTATTGCTGTTTTATTGAAAACTGTCCCGAAACATAGATTGCCTTATCACCACCTCCACCAGCATCCATCCTGCGGAACAAGAATATTTCCTGCTATTGGGGTTAGTCATCCGCAAGTCAGCAGGCTCGCATTCTGAAATAAATAAATCACATATATAACTGTGCTGTTGTTGGTAATCAACTATTGCTTTTGCGAGTGACTAAAACTTTGTTTGTTTACATTATTACACATCTATGTCAGTTGTGATATTTACCACTCAGCAAGTTTTCTTCGAGGTTTTAAGTGGTAAAACGGTGTCTCTCAAAAAAACATCTGGTTCCTTAATTTTCTTGGTGGAAACACCATAATCTTTTGCGAAAACCTTGAAAGTTAGATAAAATCAAAGGCTTCATCGATTCTTTTCCCAAAAGTTGTTTTGATTGCAGAAAAAGAGTTTTCCGAAGAGACCCTAAGTGTTCTCAGGGGTTTCTACCGTCTCTAAAAATCAATATAGCTCAATGTTTTTCGATGCCAAATAATCCATACCTATATATGTTTTCTTGGTCCTGCGATTCGTTTGAAATTTACTCATGCGATTGCTTTGCCATTCCTCCCAACATTCGAAAAAAATAATTTTTAGTCCATTTGCTTTTGGAACATACATATGAAGAACGCTTGGTACAATATACGCAAAAAATTTAGCATTGGTGGGTAGAAACGTTTTCATAATTATTTTAAGAACCAATCTTCACACAAATTTTCTTTAAAATTAAGGTTTCAAAAAACACCTGCGAGTGTTTTCCTGTTTCCTTCCTCACTTGTATTTCTTTGTATTGACGCATTTGGGTTTTGAAATTCTTGAAGACATTTGTTGATAAGTACAAAGATTGTTCCTCTTATTCTAAGTATTTGTTGAAAGTGCTCGTAATTTCACAACAACAACAAGCACCACAACAATACTGATGATGAAAACAGTCAGGGCGCCAATTTGAAAAACTATTTTCTTGCTTTGGAATTCAAATTATTATTGCTTTTGTTTTTTTTCACGTTCACAGCAAAAATGTTCTTGTTGTTGTTGTTGTTGTTGTTGTTATTGCTCTCCTTATTGTTATTTGTGCACATGGGAACAAACAAAAACAGTTAGAAGAAGAGCGTCCCACCCTTTGCTATTCTTAAAAAACTAGAAGTGCTTATATTGATTTGATTCACCCTGAGTATAAAGAGGGCTGTATCACAGCTACGCTTTTAGTTCTTCTCTTGAAAAGATCATTAAACAAAGGGAGGGGAGGGGCTAAGAATGGCTGGTGATAAACCATTGCCACAAGCTATGCTCTCTTGCTTATCTTCTGAGTCGAAATATAGAAGCGGCCAGCCAGCTATGTTGCCTTGCTCAGGCTATAAAACACAAAGAATGCTTTCTAGCTTCTGGCCAATTGTTTTCCTTACTTTACTCATTTCGCATCTATTTAAGAGAATAGTAATTATTTCTTTACTTTCTCCTCCATTCAAATTCTGATCTCTCACAATTACTGTTTTTAGTTTAAGGTATGAGTTAAAATGATGTATGTAATCTCCCCTGTTAAATTAATTATTCGTCTTCTCAAATTTAATCATATATCTAAGATTTTTTTCTTAATTATTCTTAATTTATTTTTAGTGAGTTTTACATATTTTTATATAGTGTGTAGCTGTGGGTGTGTAACTTGGGATCTCTTGCCTCCAACAAGATATTAACTGACTATATGTGGCTTTAAAAACTTAAAGGATAAGGTGCTTGAATGGAACAGATGGTCGGTCAAATTCTAGATGATAATCCGATTATTGTTCTGATGTTCGCCTTTTTACACTCGTTTTTCTATCGCTACTTCTTTCGACAACCAATTTTGGTGAACATTCGCTCCATTTCTAAGATTCTTTTCTCTGAATTTTGTAACCCACAAAGTCAGTTGATATCTCGTCAGAAAGCATAAATGCAAGGTTACACGTTGCACAAAAGCTGAAATAGTAATTAAAAAACAACTTAGAAAGGCTGATTTTAAAAAACCTGAGGGAATAAATAAATAACTTGACGAGCTAAAAAAATTCGAGTCTGAGTGAAAATATATTTCGTAGTAGCCCCCGAATCTGATTCTAACTGTAACACTTCTAACAGCAAACACACTCTAAACATTCAACCAACTTTTTTGCCCACATTTCCCAAACCACTCTTATATTTATGTTGAATGAAATGGTGGTAGCAGGAGGAGGAACTGTAGTGGTTGTAGCTCAATAATACAATAATAATATATCAATAACATAATTTAAATGTGTGGAAACGTCAATTTGGGTCTAATTCTGAACACACCCGCCTACACCTTTTTTGCATCGTCCCCTTTCAAATGTTTATGTAAATAGAGTGTGTGTGTGGGGAGGTGAATCTATGTTTATAGATATGTACACTCATTCCTCTATAAAAACTTCTACATTTTGGCCAAACCCCTTATTATACATATAGCACTATTCCTAAGAGGGAAAGTGTTGGGGCATACAACGAAGATTGCCTGTTGTTCTGCTGCAACATCTGACTAATCATTGTTTGGTTTGAGAGTTTTTCCCACAAAATTGGCTGCATTTTTGTTCTTTTTTCCTTTGTTTTGTACTTGAATACAAGGAAATAGAGGAAATCATGAGTGTTTGAGAACTTAATTTTGACATTTCTATCAGACTTATTAGCGGCAGTAAGTATGCCAATTTATTAAGAAAAGAGCACGTCAAAGGGGCTCATTCAATAAGCAGAAATAAAAGTGCGTAGACCTTTCATCATTTTTACACACGCAAAAAATGACGAATCCCTAAATTTGTCTTGGTCCTTCAAGCTGCTATTTTGCAAACTTTTTGTCACATTTTGAGTTATGCAGTTGACGCTCTGTTTGACGCTCTTGGCAAGGGCTAAAATGTGTCATTAGAAGGTTATAACTTATAATACACATAGGTATACATTCGCTGGCCTAGCCACGCCTAAGCATTCACCTAAGGATCGCCTCAGGCAAAACTAACGGTTCGCCCTTTTTTACAATTGTAAAGAAAGAGGAAACGTCCCTTTACCAAAATAAAAGCCGTCCTTTATCAGATAACATGAAATGGGCTCTACTCACTTAAAAACATTAGGAAAGGCACTGAAATAAATATAACTTGGGTTGATGAATGAAAAAGTGCATTGACTTAAATCCTCTTTTAGTTATTCTTTATATATAAATAGGTCACTTTATCTACGTCAAATGTGCCTTTTATTTCTTTACGTATATTTTTTTGCTGGGAAGTTTGATTCCACACCTGAGAAAGAAATTCTAGCTCATAAATGCTATTTTTAGCGTGTATACGAAATATTTTTCTGACGCTTAGCTTCAATTTTCCAACTTGCGAAAGCATTTTTGGCTCTTAAGTTGACTTTGCTTCTAACTGAAAATATTTAGACCTACAGGTTTTCTCCCAGTGGTGTGTAAATGATTTTTTGACTCTAGATTTGGGTTCCACTCATGTGCAAAATATTTTAATAAACAGTCGCAAGTTGTCTTGAGGACCTTACAATTTATTATTGCTCAATTTGTATAGCTTTATCTTGCAAACTATTTATTGCTGCAATGCAAAATAGGCTTAGGTGCTTAATGAGTTAATCCTGTGCACTCCACCCATGGACTAGAGCAGCTCAGCTGAATAATCAAGACTTTTCTTTGCTATCTCCCTGCAGCTCCCCTCCCCAGTGATGCACACAAAAGAAAGCATTAAGGTGGTGGAGAAGGTGTGTGTGACTGGGGGGGAGTGTGGTGGCAGGAAATAGCAATACACGTCTGCACCGTGCTTTTCTCCCTGTCAAGGTGGCGGCAGTCACCAGTCACACTTGCTGCTCTGTGATTTCACAACAGGCTAAATGAGGAACGGAGTTTATAAGGAGGAGGGCACGTCACACTCAATGACCCCCTTTTGTCCTCATTCCTCTTTCTTTTTGGCTAGTGATTGGCGGGGAATTTGCTCTTAGCCCTTATGTTTATTACCATTGATTTTTGTTGTCGTAGGTAGGGAGGAGACACGTCTGACAAGTTGAAATTCTTGGTCTGTCTAGACAAAGGCAATTAGTTATGTGTCTAGAAGCTTTTTTTAAAATTGCTTTTTGGTAGAGATGGAAAGAGGCCTTCATACGAGACGGAGCTTTAGTTCAAAATTTTGATCGAGGCTAAGACTGGGACTTTAGAGGGACTGCACCGGGGCTGGTACCTCTCTACTTTTTGGTTGAAGCTTGCTTGGCCATAAAGCAGCTTTCAAGTGTGATCTCTGAAATAAATATGAGAAACCACGTGGGCGCAGCACGTGGCCGGAATCCAACTTGACATTTTTTTCATAACTATTTTGATCACAGGTGGAACTTGAGCCTTTTTATCTTATTAGATAATAACATTATCATTTTGTGTTATTTAGCCAAAAGCAAACCAAATATTAGTGAAAAATTAATTGTATGCCTATATTTCGTTGAATTTGACCGATTAAAGTATATTTTCTAATCTAAATACTAAGCTAATGAAATGTCTTGCATATTAAATAAAAAGTTAGGACATTCAAAGAAACATAAGTAAGGTGAGACATATATGTGTGGTTGTTGTTTACCTGGACAGCAGTAGTTCAGAGAAGAACTAAACCATTTTTGCTGCTCCACTTCCTGCCCCCCCCCCTCCTTGTTTGTTCTTGTTGTGGTGTGTGTGTTTGTATATATGTGTTAATTCAATGTGCTTGGAGTAGTAAGAGAAAAAGGAAACTGCTTCCCCTGTATTACTATTCAACCCCAGTTTTGTAGCTTAAACTAAGCCTTTCTGGGCGATTAAGAACAAATTTGTAACCTTTTAAAGGGGTTATAACCAAGCCCTATTTAGTTTGGGTCAAAACTGGGATATCCTGTCGGCTTTACCCATTTTTTATCCCAAAATTTTAGATACTTTTTTGGTTTTGATAAGCTGAACCCAGTTAAAATATATACAAGTTTCTCAAAACTATTATATTAATCGCTTGAGGGTTTGTATCTTTGAAATTGTGAGCTCTAAACTACTAAAATTTCCAAAATATTATTACAGATTCAGAACTCCGCGATTTTTAACCTTAACCCGATTATTTTGGAAGTGGTAAAAACGACAAAATTAGGGTACAAAATTTTGGTGAAGCTGACATGATATCAAATTTATCAGCTAAAATTAATAGTTTTATTTAATTGGAATTCCTTTGATGATATTCTAAACCTTATTAATTTGCAGATCTAATTTTCTTTTTGCGAGATTCGACTGAGATCCTTCGACTCTGCTCGAAAATCATTCCCCGCTCTAGAGTCTTCATTTCTACGCCACACGCGGCGACTGCTGTCTATTATAGCTACAGGCGAAGTTTCGACTGGTCCAAACACATCCTGAGGAAAGATGAGTCGCGGAAAAAATAACGCTAATGGCAGTCTGGTCTGCACCACCACCACTCCTAATACTGCTTCCTCTCCTACCGTCCAGAACACCACCAACAGCAGCTCTTCTGCTCTGCGCCGGGGCAACAAGACACTGGCTTGGTATATCAGCGACAAGATTTTGGACAAGAATGAGGCTGAAACTAGGGGTTAGTGATTTTGGGATTCAATGTGAAAAGTTGCCTAGAAGGCGTCTGCAGAAGTAGGTCAAAAAGCAATGCTGAGAACACAATTTTCAATGAGAAGGCGATAACTAGAAAAAAATGGTTAGGATATTCTCAAACCAAAGTTTTGAGCTTTAGACTGCTATTTTGGAGGACTTTTTTTTTATTAAAAGCATAGTCTAACCACTGACCATTTGCAGACTCAGCCTCTCCACTTTCCACAGCCATTCGGCCGACCACCACTCAGAGTGGGGGCTACCGCAAGGGCAGTGTGGACTCTCAATCCTTACTCAACTCCAACAAGCCAAATGATGGGTCATTGAATGGACTTTTGAATTTCTCTCCCCAGACAGAAGAGGAGAAGAGGCGAAAAAGGGATCGTCGGGCTAGACCCCGTTCTTCCAGACGCAATGAACGTGACTACTTCTCCATTGCCAACACCAAAGAGAACAACTGTGAGGACAAGGAGCAGGAGTATAGACATGAACAGGAGCGCAAGACCTCCAGCACTCCAAACGCCAACAGCTTCACCAACAAAGATCGCAAGGAAGACTACTGGTAAGTGGTTTTATCTAGGGTTACTCAATTTCCCCGAAATTGTATTTTGAGGGAATTTTCCGAGAATTTTCTCAGCAGAAGTGGTCAAAACGGGGACTTTTGGTGATTTCAGAAATATTTTCCGGAAAATATCTTGTTTCAGAAACCCTAGTTTTATTATATATATTATCAAAATATAAAATGTGTTTGTGCCAAGTAAAATTTAACTTTGACTCGAAAGTTCAAAATTTTGATAGGACAAATACATATTTTGATAAGTGATTCAACTTATCCAAATCTAAATTCTTGAATTCCAGGTATTTTGACCCAGTGAGTGACGGCTTCTACTACGAGCTCAACGGTTCCAGAGGTTGGCGCAAGAGAAACCCCAAGCTGCATGGCCCTGGTGGCCTGCCTCTGACAGCCAGCGCCCCAGCTGTGCCCCTCAACAAAGAGGGCATCTCGGAAGTGCCTGAGCCACAGGTAGGAGTCGTTTTAAAGCTCCTTCTGTATTTGTCTATAATAACCGTTGAGCTTTACAGAAGCCATTAGTGTCGGCACCTGTTGCTGCTACTACTGCTGCTCACCAAACTAGCAAGTTCTTCCCCACAGCTACAGCTGTCAATGTACCCAACATCAAGTGAGGATTTTCCACACTTAAGTTTTCAATCATGGGCCTTAATAGCTCAGACATATACTGAGACTGAATCGAAAAGGATGTGCACAACGTCGAAATAGTTCAAGTATGTGTCAGTATGTGTCTGCGGCATAATATTCCCTTTAACCATATCTTCTAAAAACTCCTGCTAACAACTAATGCTTTATTTAAAAAACGAGACAGAATCAAAAAGGATTAAAAGGGAACAGAATTAAAAATAGCCATTTGGAATATAATACGAAATTATCTTTAAACTACGTGAAAGCAAACTCCTATGAACTACTAATACAGTTTCATTTTTTCTAGGTACTACGATCCTGCCTCTGATGGCTTCTTTTACGAAATGGCTAGCATAGACGGTTGGCGGCGTCGACAGCCCCTGAATGCAGCAGGAAGCAATGGTGTATCCCCTCCCTCCAGCCAAGGACAACAACAACAGCCACAACAGCGAGTGTTCCGACCCCTGCAACAGCCACCCACTCTCAACCGGTTACCCAGCCATCTTGTCCATCAACAGCAGCAGATTCAGTCACTGGAACACACCCCACACCATCCCAAGAAGATAGGGGCTATGCAGCAACATCAACAGGTGTTTGGAACTGGTGGTCGACCGAGTCAACAACTCAACCTCACAAATGCTGAGTTGGAAGATATGATACTGCAGAGTAGGAGCAGTGTGCCACTGTCCAGAAACCCTTCCTCCTTACTTTTACAAGCAGCAACCAAAACTAGCAATCTTGTCAGTTTCGCGTCAGTGGCCCAAAAGGGGGTTGCCAGCAGAGGAGCCAAAGATGACTGCCATAGTAGTTCTTCGACCACTATCAGCTCTTCTTTGTCAGATGACCACTGTTCTCCTCCTCCACCAGCTGGAGGAGTGGCATATAGCAGAGGCCCAGCTCTCTGGACTACTCAGCGACTGGCAGCCCAAGGAAAGCCTGTGGACATCGGGACTCATCAGACACAACTGAAGCAACAGCAGCCGATCGGGTCCTTTGAAGAGCCCTATGAGTTCTACTGGAGCGACAATGAGAAGACCTCGATGAGTTCAGCCATGGAAAACAAGGCCTGCTCCGTGTCCTCCACAGACGAGATAGTGCCAGCGCCCATCGGGCATGCTTCTCACCACCATCGTCATCCTACTTTGGCCGCCTACTTCAATGACATCTCGCTCCAAGAGCAGTTCAACGAACAGCTGGAGCAGCAGATGAAGCAGCATGAACACCTTAAGAACTTGGGCAACAAGAGCAGCATCCAGTTGAAGAGACCTACTTATTTGAGGTGGGTTTTTTAAAATTATTTAAATGAGCCTTGTCTTCGCCTTTTCTTTGCTCTTTCATGGGTTGTTAATTAGGCTATTAAAAAAGTATAATTTTACGGGTTTGCACGCTATTTGCCAACCGTACTTACCTAAACGGCTTTATTTTCCGTCCAATTCTAACACTTGCTGTTCATTAAAAGATGAACACTAAGAGGAAATAGCGTCTACATCTTGGACTAATTGACTTTGGCAAAACGTACACACCAGATCGCACGAAGTTAAATAAAAAATATGACCACGCGAAGAATTTTCAATAAGCGATAATGCAAATTTTAAAGAATTGAAAATTTTGCTCCAAATCTTCCACCGCATTCCCATCTGTCGGTTAATTGCACAAAATCGAGAAATGGATTTATCGAAAAGATCGGAATCTGTTCATCATCATTCCACCCATCGTACTTGAAAAATTCTTCGCCATCGAGAAGCTTGTGCTTATCCGATATCTATAAAAATATTTAATAATGCAACAACTTAAAGCTAGAGCACTCACCACTACCCCACGCAAAAGTGTGGAATCAGCAGGCTCAAGATTAGCTTCGTGACTTATTTCTCTGGCCAACAACTAACGGCGCACAAGGGGCTTTGACTTTTTTTGAAACACTAGCAATGCTGCTTGCAATAATAGACCGGGGTGCTTCTTTGCCAGACATTGGGCCCTATCTATAATCATGAGGTTTTTTGCCTTGGTACCTCCTGTCGTTTTTTCGAGTTTATCACCTCCCTTTTTGTTTTGTGTTATGGCACATTTTTGAAATCTGTTGAAAGAAATTCTGCAAATGATAAAACACAACAAACAACAAGGGGGATCATTGAAAAATACCCCTTGATTATAGGATAAGGCCCGCCTTCCTTTTGCACATTTCCTTGCAAGTGTTTAGCTCGACGTGTCGACCTCATATTAGCTACAAAAATTTATATTTACGCCTGTTGCTGTTTTTGCCGTTGCTGTTTTTACCGGATATCAGTCACAGAACATATTCCATCATGAGTAATGGCTCTTTCTGAAATAAGCTAAATTAGTTCAACCACGACCCCATCACTATTTTAATACAGTCGAATCTCGCTATAATATACCCCCTCGGGACCGGGTGCAGGGGTATATTATAGTGAAGGGTATACTATACTGGGAGTACAGTATAGCATATTTTACGTATTTCGCGGCCAATTCGGCAATTTCAGGGGTATATTATAGTGGAGGGTATACTATAGTGGAGGTATATTATAGAGAGATTCAACTGCACCAGGATATTTTGAACCCTTATCTTCAATAAGCCCCAAATCAACAGAATATGCACGCCCAATAGATTAGTTTCCCGCGTGCGCATCTTCTCCAATACATGCAGGCCGATAAATTTACTGAGGGGATTTTACCTAACGTACCACCAACTAATTGCCTTATTTGTAGACTTGCGTGCACTCCCCAAGCAGCTACCAACCAAGTGCTCCAACAGCAGCACCCAGCAGCCAACCACATGCCCTTCAATGTGGACCAGTTCATTGCAGACCTGCCATTGCCAGACCACGAAAAGATACTGTCTAACCTTTCGGCGATGCGCACTCCTATGATAGACTCCAACCACACTACTCGTTTCACTGCTGGGTTTGAGCCAACGCACCACCAGGATTCACCCCTTTTAACACCATTTCTGCTGAAGGAAGAGAACTATAGCTGGAGTGGGGGCAATACTGGAGGCAAGTGCTGCAATTCCACATGTGCCACCAACAGAACCAATGGCCAGAATGGCTCCACACTCAACTCTGTAAAGAATCTGGAACGGGATTTGAAGGACATAGAGAGAATCTGGAAGTGCCCCGCTTTCTAAACAAAATAGTTATAATTTTTGTTTTTTAAAGTTTAATTGTCTGTCAGAAAAATTAAGTACAGTTCAGTTTCTCTATGATTTACATCACACAAGTTCGATCTCATGACTTGGGCTATCTTTTGGCGCAAAAAAGTTTGGAAAAGAAGGCAGAAAAACAAAAGAACACAAAAAATATTTTCCAAATTATCCGAATATTTTCTAAAAAGCTAATAATATTAGTACAAAATTCACATTACATTATCGTATTTTCTCTAATAGAAGCTCCCCCCAAAATCTGGAATTTCCTTTATTCATTCACCTATGTTGGAAAACGAAGCTCAAGGCGAAGATTGAAGTGGCTAAGGATCTTCCAGAGGACATCAAACGTTCCATGAGAGAGGGACTCTACCGCATCGGCCGGAACCAAGCAAGAATTGTCAAGGAGATGGTAATAGGAGAGGCATGCCTCGGTCATAAATTACGGAAATCACGGATTTGGGAGGGCTTTTATTTGAGAAAGCGCGTTATTTAAGAAATCATTTTTGGGACTAAATTTTTGGAGCCCTAGGTGGAATGGAAGCTGAGGTGTTCCAGCATAGAAACACTTGACTGTACTATTGTGTGTATATTTGTCGTAGGTTCTAGGCCAATTTTGTCATCCCCCAATATGTATGGTGAGAGTATAAACACTAGGTTTGCACTTGCAGCTCAGATGGTCGGATATTTGTAGTTAGAGCGTTAATTTATTTGAATGTATACCACCACTGTAACCC
>JAKMXJ010020088.1:0-19267 GCA_029339935.1 Anguina tritici
TTTTCCCGATTATTGGGAGGTTGAAAAATAATTACCCCGGGGTAATTAAAAGAGCATATATGGTAAGCCTGTATCTTCTTCAAAATACACATTCTCAACACACAACATCATCATCAATATTTTTGTTTGAATAAATAAAAAATAAGTCTAAAGAACCTGGCACTTTCGCTTGAGTAAAAGTAGATCCTAATAGTTCCTAATCCCAACCCTCATGTAAACAGCAAAAATATTGCCGTAGAGAGTCCCTTTCCGCCTTACAAACCATATGCTTGAAGATTGCGTCGTTAACTCAAAGATCTGCAATCTTCCAACTTTAAATGAATGGGGCTTTAACGGCGGCACAACAGCAGTTAAGTCTTCTCCTCCTCATTATTTCTACTCCTCTGCTGTTGGCCTTGAAGGTTTGCCTCTTCCCTGCGACAACAAAGGTGCATCGTGTATTAGTGGACAGGAGTAGAACGTGAGAACACAACAAGAAGAATAAGAAAACCGCTCCTCCTGCAATACTGATTTATTGTAGAGTGGGTTGGCATGGGTTTATCAATGGGCATGATCTCCCTGCAGCAGGTATCCCCTCGCCCCTTTCCCAGACAACAATTGCTGCCGTTCAGGCATACAAAGGGAACAGTTTGTGATGTATCTGTTCCATCTCTTATTGTACTCATAGTAGTAGCAGTATATTTTATTGCTGCTGTCGCTGCTGCTGTTCTTTTGAGCAGGTATATGCAGGATTGTCCTGCTCGCGATTGCATTACATTGGCTGTGCCTGAAATGAGCCTTTCGACGTGATTTCGAAGAATCAAATTTTGGTTTTATCTGCTTACAAACCCTGATTGAGAGACCCCTAGCTCCCTCCTCTTCCAAATGTAGACATATATCCTCTCAGTCCTCATCATAACAAAGAATATAGCCCTATATTAAATTGGAAAAGAAGAAGCCTCTAGCCTAACCCACTTCAACCCCCCTAATATTAACAACAACACCACCAACGGCAAGACCAAAGCAACGGCTTCTTCACTCCATTATTAGCTTTGTTAGCTGCTTCTGCAGTCCAATAATAATAGAGGAGCAGCAACGGATTAAGTAAGCTGTGTGATTCCCACTGATTATTATTATTATTGCCTGCCCCTTCCGCCTAATTATAATTAATTTGCTAGAGCTGGTGAGGCACTCAAAAATTGGCGCAATGGGAATGCCCCCCTCCCCACCCGCCGAATACCTGGTCACCAATTATTCCAAGCCATTGCCCCTGCTGCTGCTGCTAAGTGCCTCCTTAAACACCGGTAATAATGATAATATTGTTGTGTTTGCTGCCCCCTGCACCATATAAATTGCATAATTGAAAACTGCAGCAGCTCAATCGACTGACCACTTAAGCTGCTTTTTATTTGTCATTTTCATCCAATTTAATTTGGTCAACCATCTGTTTTTGTTTGGATAATTGTTGGCAGGCAGGGAGGTGGGAGGGGGGTGAATGAATGAATTATGAATGAAGTTCTACAACAAATTTGGGTTAAGCGTTTCCATTTCTTGACTTTTATTTCCTTTTTTGTCATTTCTGGGAGTTTTTGTAATTTTGGGAGAGAAAGAGTCCACTTGAGTGCGCCACCTTTTTGTTGTTGCCTTGATGAGGATTTGGAGTTGTCGAGAAAAAGTATTCTTTTATTTTTGGAGTGAGCATGTACTAAATTTGTTTTGTTTTGTGCATTGAATAATTTACTAAAATATTTCAGATATCTTTATATTTTGTTATTTTAATATCTGGTGGTTTATTGCTCCTGTTTATATTGTTGCTTGCTCCTCTGCAACAGGACGTGCTACAACAGGGCAGCTGTCCGTGGACTGGCTGACACTTGGTGGGTTTCTTTTCTGTCTATTATTGCTGCAGTTGAACCACCATCTTGAGTTCTATGGCATCGGGCATTGGGTCCAGTTTCAGGCCAGGCTTTTGTGTATCCTGTCGGGCAACCACAATTTTATATTTATTGAGGAGTACCTGGGTAATAGCAGTAGTATTGAGAAGGTTTACAGAGTGGGGACGCTCGCTTTGTAAACCGGTCTGACCTGTGAAAACCCGCGGGAAAATCATAGTATTAAAAAAATCGGTCAGTTATGCTGGTGGAATACTAATCCCTATGTTCGAGCCGGCAGTAATTCCCGAGGAGAGCGGTGGGTGGAAACAGATCCCTTATAGCTGTACACCAGTTTTCCTTCGGGAGCTGATCCTAAATTAGCCTGATCAGTCCTTAGGGATCGTCTTGGCGGTGTTTGAGAAATAAAGCAATGAGGCAGGTTAGTCGTTGTCGGGGAGCCTGCGAGCGAAAAATTTCATGAAAAAATGCCAACTTTTCGTGCTTACAATTCCTTTGCTACCAACATCGAAAAGCTATTTCCTGGTAGTTTAATCCACTCTATTAATCAGTAACTAAATGGCTGATTACTCTGTAAAAACAGTGGCAAATTGCAGGAAAGTATGAAACAATCAATTAACTTCCTTTGTGTTGTTGTCTGCAACTAGTTTTTGAACTTTTCCTGCAAACCATTCCATTGCACCTGCCGCTGTCCCCCCTCCTCTACCGCAATAATGCACAGCCAACCAAGTTGGTGCAGTGTCCAGAAAGGGGGACCTTTGTCCATAACAGCCGAGGTCAATCCCCAATCTGTGCATAACTTCCTTGACCAGTTTTGTTGAGATCATGAATCCCCTTTTTTATTCTCTACTTGATCTCTCACAAGCCGGTGACCTCAATTGTGTTCTAATAATATGTACCAACTGTTTGTTTGTACTCCTGTCTGCCTGTAAGGCTGTCTTTGGTCTTTTTTAGGTATCTTTGGTTTAGCCTGTGAACTCAGAATGTACACCCCTCATCCCCAAGTTTAGCATCTCCACCTGCCCCCTAGCCCAAATGGTAAACCTCTGCACATACGAACCTGGGAGTTCAGAGGTGTATTGGAGTATAATCCTGGAAAAAGGGTAAGTATTCCCTCCTCTTTCACAATCAGGCAATTTTCTCTACCCCTAACTCAAAAAGTCTCCAAAACACAAAAAGGACAAACCAATGCATAGATTTATCATCTGAACGCGACAATAAAATCAAAAACAAATTTCCTGAAATGTTCACTGCCACTGCGTTTTGCTGGCTCAATAGACCTACACCTCCACAGCAGGAGCACCAGCAGTTCACCAAAAACAATAGTGCAATATGAAGAGAGTGTTTTGGGGTCCAAGATCATGTCCATCACTAACCAAAGGCCATCAAGACCCACTCCCCGGGTTCCTCGAGCAATTCCTTTTGGTTGAGAGGAGGAGGGGGCATGTTATTATGGCCCTTGTTCTCCAGATGATAAGTGGTGGAAGAGCACTTCTTTATCACTGCCCCCCCCCTAATCTGCCTGTTGCTTCGTGGCCGTGCTGTTGTTGTTGTCATAGTAAGGGGGGAGATTATCAGGAGTTTTGATGCCAACATTTGCACTCTTTTTTCTAATTTTATTTCTGTTCTGCCTTCTTGTTACTTTTAAACATTTCTGTTGCAGATGGAGCTGCTAGCCAGCTAGCCACCTAATTGTTGCTGTTACTGGCACTACTACAAATAGAACAAAAGCCGCTTGTTTGCGAGCAACTTGTGTATGAGATTGTGTCTCTAAATCTTTGACGTCTTGCCTTTTGGTTAATTTTTTTCCTTTTTAGCGGGTGTCTGTTTGTCTGGCCGGTTGATTCACTTATCATTTTGCAATATTATTATATTGTTGTTGCTGGGTGAGGCAAGGTGTGTGTGTACCATCTTTTTCTCTTCGGTTGGAGTTTGCACTTTTAATTTTGTTCTCTTTTCTCCACCTTTTTGTCCTTGTTCGAGAAATAAGAAGGTGTTTTGCTTACCTACTATTTTGGCACTAAGTAAATTCATGCACATTTTATAGATGGTACCCTCACAACCCAAACGGATAAAATATTTGCCGACTGTATTATGGCCGGGACAAAAGTGCCCAAACCTCCTATCGACCGGGTAAAACTGTCGAGGAGGTATCTAAACTATCGAAAGAGTTGCTAAAGTACCTGTAGACCTACAGTTAAACTACCTACATAGTTAGGATAGTAAGTAGGGTAGGACATGTGCGTTCAATTTAACCTTACGTGTATCGTGTAGGCCGTGTATCTGGAAGTCGTGTATCTGTGTCGTATTGTAATATTGACCCATGTACACGACCGTGTAATCGTGTAATGGATATTTTTAATACCTCCAGTAAAAATATTGAATAAAAAATGTCCGATAATTTTTATGGACGAAACATAACATACTGATGGAAAACACAAAAATACCCCTTTACTCATCTAATTCTTCGTCTTTTGATGATTGATTAAAATTTTACCAAAATTAATAATCAAAAATTACGTTTTCTGGCTCCTCCGCCCTGGATTGATAGCACTTGAGCTCTTTTGCGTGCTCACTCTTGTTGAGATGCTGTATCATATTTCCTGTTAACGAGTCTTTAGGCTCAACCAAGAGATCGCCGCACTTTATACACTTGCGCTTCTGTTCACCATCGACTGCAAGGGTCGAAAAAAACATCCAAATTCTGGCTGTTTTGCGCGACATGATCTAAACGCAACATAGATGTGCAGAAAAGTGAAAATCAAAGGATAAACACCAGAAAATAAAATTAATGAAATGATACGCATGTTGTCTCGAACAATAAATTAGATTTTTAAATTCGTTTTTGAAATTCAACCTTTTTGTCAGCCTGTGCCATATCATACGAATTACACGGCGTGTAATGAATCCGTGTACCGTATAACCCGTGTATTCGCGACCCGTGTAATCGTGTCGTGTATTTTTTGCCTAAACCCGTGTAATCGTGTAACACGCACGGTCGTGCACACGCACGAGTCCCACCCTAACAGTAAGTATGTTAGGAACTTTTAACCCATCAACCTGGATTTTTCCCCATTAGTTGGTGCACCAGCCTTTCACCGTGATTACCTACCCTTCACCTGAACTTCAGGTGATTTACCTCCCTTCCAGCTAGTTTACTTAGTCGCCTAACTTCTTCAACAAATAAATAAAATCAATGGAGTTGGCAGAAAATTGAAATTTTTTATTTGGGATAGTCAAATACTTTTTAATTATTCAATTTATAGCTGAAGTTTCAGAGCGTTTTTTTCCAAATCTGAAATTATGATTTTTATAAACTTTTCTTGCTATTTTGAAGGCACTTGGATAGTTTTGAGCAAGGAAAGGTTAAAATAAATCTAAAGATATCTAAAGAGGATAATAGGACTCTTTCTACAAGGATAGTATAATTTCCGATACTCTAACCACTGGGTGTATCTTTTTTCATTTTTGGTATTTTTATATTATTATGTAAAAATACCAATTTTTGATAGGATTCTTTATTCTGAGTGATCCCAGTAGGCAAAATGTCCCTGGAAATCCGAATCAGAACGCAGAATTTCAAAAAGATCCTTGGTTCCTGAGATATGATCCTAGATGGTCACTCTTTTGAAATTATAATAGTCCAATTTAAGGTCATATCTCAGAAACCAAGAATCTTTTTAACATTCTGCCTTTAAATTCGTATTCCTGAGGACAGTTTGTCCACCGTGGGCCCTTTTAATAAAAAAAGTCCTAGCAAACATTGGTATTTTTACATAAAAAGATAAAAAGTATCGGAAAAAGGATTGCGAGCTAGTCGTTCTCCTGACCACTGAGCTATCAAGGCTGTCATCCAAGACCTCACTACTAGTCCTTTTATTGTTTGGTTGTTCTTCCACGAGCGTCCTCAGTTGATCATCATCGAAATGGCTCAATCTTCTTCTTCGGGGCTTTTCTTCCAGACTTCGGTCACCTTCCTTGAAACGAGGAAACCATTTCTGACAGGCTCTTGGTTTGAATGTTTCGGCTCAATAGACTTCGTAGATTATGTTTGTAGCACCATTTCCTTTGAGACCAACATCGAACAGAAACAACATCACATGGCGAATATGATTTTTATCCGTCTAAAATCAAGAAACAACACAAATTTCGTGTAAAATGTATTGGTGGTGCAAAAATAAGCACAGAGGAAGGAGTTGAAACAGATTTTAAAAAAGCGCCAAAGATAACATGGGACCGAGGTAAAAAACGCGCGTATTTAAGAGACAACCTCAGTTTGCTGTGAATCAGGGCTTTAAATATCCAAACAAATGTTTTTTTTGTTGTTTGCGATTTGTTTTTTGTTTGCCGTTGTCAGCATTATGCTTTTGAAAACCTTTCAGAAACGCGATAGCCAGACGCGTCCGCTAGACCAGGCCTTAGAAAGTGGATCTCCGTGAATATTCCTAAATTGTCTTCAATGTTTTTTCTTCAGTTTTTATGTAAAATTCCATCCTTTTTCTGACATTTTAATATTTTGGTAAGATTTTGTGCCGATTTGGTAAAAAAACGGACAAGCCATATTTGCAACAGCTTGGCACAATCGCCTCTGTTCACATGCTCTTTTCCAGTTATTGCTCCTTACAACAATCCTCTTTTTCTTCTTTAGTTAAGCCAAAAAGACAGAGGAAAGAAAGTGGTTTTATACCTGCTAATTTGTAGCATCTAAATAGGAAACCTTTAGTCAGAAAAAGGTCTTGCAAGCGTAAACAAAAGGGCCGTACACAAAGTGTTTGATTCTTAATACAAATCCACACAACTTCCTCCTCTTTTCCAATCCATAGGTTCTGTATCTGGTCTTGAGCCTATATAACTGTCTTGCCAAGTGGAATGTCATTGGAATGGCGTCCTATAAACTGCGAGGAGTTCAGTCGCCTTTTGTGACTCAGTAGTTTTGACTGCAATTTTTTAGAAACAGCTTTTTTACTCAATTTTAAAAACTAAGTTCCATACTTCCATGAAATGGGTAAAAAGCTTGCGCATAATTTTTGCCCAAATCTTAAAATTAGCACTAGAAATAAGTAAAGAAAATGGACATAGAGAAGTTCCTTTTTTAACTCCCATACCCGAAAATCTCGAGATAGACTCAAAATTTTTCCGACATTTAGGAGGTCGAAAAAAAATAAGCCCTGGGCTTTTATTAGATGAAATACGGCACCTGAGACATAAATCACTCGAGAATAGCTCTGGCTGCATGAAAAATTTTTATGGTCATTTTTAAACACATTTTCTTCTTCTTTTTTGCGCTTAGGCAAAGCCTTAGACGCGGGTAGATCAGGAGAGACTCAAACGTGTATGCCAAACCGCCAAAAACATAAAAAAAACAAAGACGGGAATTAAAAATGTCACAAAGGATACAAACGTCTGAGCAGTGCGTACCGCCACAAATATATCGGGCACAGACAATACTATCTTATATAATTTTTATCGGGTAGCCAGAAATGTTTCCAGCAAAAATTTCCAAGCCTAGGGCTTGGGGTTGGGATGCGCGGACAAACATATTTGAGACATAAATCACTCGAAAATAGGTCTGGACACACAAAACGCGTATGCATACCAGAGTTTCTATATACGGTTGGTCCCAGTATTGAAAAGTGTGCTCATACTCTGTCTTTTATCCAGCTCTGACCGCGACGTCTATAGCCAGAGTTCCCATAAGGGCTATCTGGTTAGGGACACTATCCAGGCTACATCAATAACCAATTTAAAAATCAAAATAAGCTTGATAGTGCTATCCAGTAGGGTTGGCCCCGCCCTCCCCCCGATTTCGATGAGTCGATGAGTTTTCCATTGAATCAAGGATCGAATAACCGGGAGGGAGGCCAAACCTACTATCCAGTATTTTATAGAGAACGGAATTCTCCATTATAATGGCCCGGGCTTGTTTGATAGCCAACTCTCTAAAGACAATCAGCTTGATAAAGGGCTTGATAAGTATGCCAATATTTTAAATACTAGTCTTTTCCACTACGGTTCTCAGCCAGTACAGCCGAAGAGCAGTCTATCTGATTATGGCTTCCGAAAGACATCCAGTGATTCTTTTGTCCCATCGACCAGCAGTCAGATCGCCAGTGTCCGAGCTGACCCAAGGGATTTGTCTATTGTCTCAAGCACGTGCTTCCACTACGCGGATGAAAGCAGACGCTCTCCATAGTGGTGCCCATCCAAGTCAAGCCAGCGGAGGCCGTCAACAGCCAGAAGCAGATCGTGCCGAAGATGAATCAGTCAGTAGTTAGCTAAACGAGCCATCCAGCCTCCAAGGTCCTGCCGAAGAGCCCAATACCTGTTCTTTTTTTGCATTTTCTTAACTACCATAAGCTCCACCGATAGTGCTTTTTAGGTTGCGCACTCAAAGATCTCGTGATCGTCTCAAAATTTTCCCGATTTTTAGGAGGTTGAAAAATAAACGACCCGAAAGAAATACGGTATGTTACTTACCCAGTTTGCTGTTGTGCCTCCGGGTTTACCTCGGTGCACAAATAGAAATACCAGTAAAGGATCTAGGATCCACTGATCTAGTGGAAGTGGAACCTGTGGATCAAAAGAATTCAGGCACATTCCTAACTCCTACCTACTGCATCAACAGATCTATTGTGGATTACAGCAAGATACCTGACTATATGGCCTATTTTTTAACTTCCCATCCAATATCGAAAAAACCGACCCAGACCCCCACCTCTATCCTACCACTCTGTCGCTACCCAAACAATATTTATCCATCTCATTGTTTTATGTTTCCTAAATAGCGGCATAATGAGTGTGTATTCCCAGAATAGGGAGGAGGACCTCAATTTAATGAAGTCGATTTGTGTGCTCAATCTTGTTGTTGTTTTCAAAGGGGTAGCTTGTTGAATGAGTGGAATTAGGGGGTAGCTGGTAGCAGGGCACTAAAAGGAAATTTTTTATTTCATTTGTTCTCCACATAAAGGTTTAGGAGACGGATGGATGGCGAAGCTAACTGGGGCGTGGAAAGCACTCATTTCATTTGGACAAGAGAATGGAATTAGAAGTGAAGGGGGAAGTTTGTATTTAATCTAGAAGAGGAGCTCCCCAAGACGAAATAATGCTCAATTGGCTTGGACATTTTCGGGTGGCTGAAAAGCTGAAAAGGTCCTCCCCCACGCATAGTTTGCCTCAAGCCAAATCTCCTGGCCAGCTAAGAACCTTTATTTCTTGGTGGCAAGAGAATCTTATTGTCTTTTGGCCAATGTTAAATTTGAGTTATGGGCAAGCTTTTTGAAGTTTTAACTTGTTTTTTTAATAGTCTATAACCGTTGTTACCACACTTTTTGCAAAAACTATATAAATAGCAAAAATACTGTGAAGTAGGGCCACCCCAGCCCCATATCAGCAGAAAAATTTCCATTTTGGAGGTGTTTCTAGCGATTTTGGGGATTTTTGGAACGAAGGTCATCTGAGGACGGTATCAACTGGGCACGATTTTGGCTGGGAACGGTCAACTGGATACAGTGTCAACTGAGAGCGGTTTCAAAATATAAAAAATCAAACTTACTACTCTCTGAAAACTACATAATTCAACGCTCAAAGCTACTCTAATTAATCCAACGAATCTAACAGATCATTTGACGAAAAAAATCTTTATTCTTTCCAAATAGTAGGCTTACGAGAGCAAACAAAAGGTTCAACAACAAAAAAATCTTATTCTACTCTTTCCTCCTTGAAGCACAACCTCGAAGTGGTTTCCTCGATGTCGGATCATTAAGCTTTGCGCACTGGCTCTTGGAGGTGGATAGATCTAAAATCATAGAATTTTACAAAAATGTGTAAAATTTAAGTCACATAAAGGCTCTGCTAATGATGCAAGTTTTTGGAAAGTTGTGAAGAGCTGTCGAATCGAGCACAAAAATGAATAATATCGCAATAAAGCTTAATGCGCCGTTTTAAACCACTAATTTCACCTGAACGCCATGCTTAAAAAGTACCGCCTACAGTTGATACCATCTACAATTGTTACCGTCCCCAGTTTATACCGTCTACAGTTGATAGCGTCTATAGTTTATACCGTCTACAGTTAGTACCGTCTACAGTTGGTACCGTCTACAGTTGGTACTGTCTACAGTTGGTACCGTCTACAATTGATACCATCCCCAGTTGGCCGTCCCCAATTAATCGTCCTTCAGTTGATCTTTCACCGATTTTTGGGGATTTCGACAAGTTATCCCCCCTTGTAAGATTTTCTTTGCTTTTTTGTTGTCTTATTTACTTCTGTTTCATTGCTTTTGTGATCTTTTGGCCCACTTTTCATCTGTTTTAATATTCGGAAAGTCTCATTGTTATTCTCTGATGAGTTTCTTTTGAAAACTGGGGTAATTTAAGACTGAACAATAATTTACTTTGTTTTTTTATGTTTTATAATTTGTTATTTCTAAGTACAATTTTAGTAAAATATAGAGAAAATGACATTGTTCCATAAATGCAATGAATTTATGGAAAAATTTCTAGTCCATTGGCTTTGATGTAGTTGTGCTCGTACATGCTTTGCCTTCCAGTCATTCCCCAAATATTACTTCAGCCTCCGCCCATTGTTCCCTTTACTCACTCTCTCTCTTTTTGGGATGAAAGGGGGCAGTTGGCAGCAGGGCAAGAGGAGGGGAAGGATGATTGGAGGGTGGGTAGGGAGCTTTCCTCCTCATTGTTCGGCCTGGCCATTCTCTTGCCTACGGTACTGCTACCACCATCACTGCTCGTTTTTCCACCTTGCAAGTTGTTTTTTTGGACAAATGGACACGTTGTAAAAATCTCACAAGTCTCAAATATAAATTGGGATTTCGCAAGTAGGAGACCAACTTGAGACATGGCTGTTCCCGGCCTCTCCTGGTCTAACTCCTGACCTGGAGGTCCTTTTTATTAGCCTGTCTTTCCATGCATTATATGTATGTGCGAGAGGACCCATCCAGCCTCCTCGCACCTCATTCTACAGTCTGCTGTAAATAGTTTTCTACCTGTGCATCCTCAGTTTTTTTATTATGATCCCATACCCTATCAACGATAGGAATTGAAATCCACCTAATGTCTTTATACCTCAAGTGCCCACTTAACCAACAAAAGACTCGAGTCGACGCGAAATCAAAGACCTCTACCCTCCTGCCACAGCTCAAATCTGCGAAAAGCACTACTAACACAAAGGATCGTTTACACTGCTCCAATAGCTCACAACAATTCCTCACATCTACTACTGCTAATCCAGGTTTCAAGAGCAAAAGAAGTAGAGGAAACAAGCAGGCTGGCCTAACAATCCATCCGGTCAGATTTAGCGCCTGGATCAAATTTCAATGGCAGCAGTGGCAGGAGGAGGCAAGCCACAAAAGAGCCTACTTATTGTTGCTCTTTGCCTCCTCTTCCTTTTGTCTATTGATTGGCGTAGGAGAATGAGCAAATTGAAACAATCTTGGGGTGGGGATGAGCACACCTAAGCTGGCTACAAACCCGCCTGCTGCCAGTCTATTGTGCCGCTCCACCAACAAATCTGTTGCTTCTTGTGTCTTTTGGCAGCGGCGTTGGCTACAGCGGTTAATTGAATGGCGGAGTTGGTGTTGGTGGGAAGCACACACACACACACACAATTAACTGGCCGGCAATTGTCTCTTCCTATTGCTTCGCCTGTCCCGATTATTAGTAATTGGGGATTTGCTGCAGTCTGTTTCTTGTCACCCTCCTTTCGGTGTTGCCACAAATTTATTTTACCGCATCTGCTCCTATCACATTTGTTTGATGTTGTTGGTTTTGGATTTTGGAATTGACTTGCTTTACCGTATCATCATGTTTCTTGGATTATTCCCCCCCCCTCCTTTCTAAACCATACAATATAAAAACTTTTCTAGAATCGCCAGTTTTTTTTGTTGTTTTAATCTGTTTTTGTTCATTTTTTTTACTCATAGTTGGTAAAAGGACAGTTTGTGATATCGCGAATTATCCATGAAGAAGTGTGCCTATCACAAACTGTCCTATATCCCTGAGAATTTTTCGGAGAACCACTTTGGATCAGCAAATCGAAAGATGTGTTGAAAGGAGCACCTCGGCTCTCAAACCTATAGCTCTATACCTTACTAGGACTAAGGTTGGACGAAAAAAATTGGACTGAGCAGGAATTGAAGGCGCGAGCATGCCCACCAGCTTCCACTGCTACACCACTGAGCTGCCGAAGCTTTTTTCCAAACCGCTACTTGTTACAGAGGTCAACCCATTTTCGACGAAGCCGCTGGACCACCTTACCAAAATCCACCTTTGACAAAAATGGGGAGAATAAAAGACCAATTTTGAGGTTAAAAGGAACCAATTCTCGGCTAAAAAGGGTATTCACACTGAAAAAGACTGCTGAAGGTCTTCAAAAATACCAACCCTAAAATTTCAAAAGTGCGATTTTGATTTGTGGAAACAGCGGGTCAAAGTTAAACCTCCAAATTGTCCCTTTTCCATGTCAAAAAATTCAAAAAGCTGTTCCCTTCCTAAATTTATGGTTGTCCTTGTTGTTGTGCGCTTGTCTTCCCAGCCCTAAATTCGTCACCTTATGTTTGAAAAATGAAATAAGAGAAAGTGGGTAGCACAAACCAAATAAATTAAAGATCTATTGAAAAAGCAATTTAGAGTGCAAATAAATCCAGCCTAGGTTCCATTGACGAGACAATAGAGCAGGGGTAGGGGGGACTTTGTTTGGCTTCCAAAAATTTATTGTTGAAATTTATCTTGCCAATTTTAAATTTTTTTGTCTGAATGCTGGAAATTTTCTTTCAAATTTATTTTTTCTTGGGTGGTTATGCTGTTGAGGCCGCCATCAAAATTTCATTTTTTATTGGGTCTCTTTGAGCGTCTGACCATATGTTCACTGAATAGCTACGACCAGTCTTGTAAATCTCAAATTTTCGACGTCGGCGCCGGCGCCTACAGCAAAAAATCGCCGTCGGGCGCCGGCGCTGTCAAATTATATATGCAATAATGTTCGATCTTTAATAGCTTTGGTCCAGTTCTTCCTTTTTGTCCAATGGTGTTAAACTTTACGTGAAAAAAGACTTTGCACTGCAGAAGGAGTGCTAGGAATGGGTAAAATATCAACAGCCATTTTTTTTCCAGTCTTATCTAACCCATTTTCAGGTTCGATACTTTTCCTTTGTCAAATTAATCATTTTTCGCGTTAAAGGGCCATACCCACGCCCGTCAACACAAACTGGTCGAATTTGAATTGGCGGGCACCAGTTTTTCCCCACAAGACAAAACAGGTTTAAATTTTTCCTTGTAAAATTTAGATAAGCAAAATTTGTGTGTCTAATTTTATGAGGAAAATTTTAAAACTGTTTTTTATTGTGGTGAAAAACTGGTCCCAGCCAATTCAAGTTTGACCAATTTGCGTTGACGGGTGTGGTTATGCCCCTTTAAAAGTATTTTTCCTTGATCTTTTGATAATTACCATGCTCCCGACTTGGTGGAAAACGAGCTTCCTAAATTTTTTGAATAAGAACTGGATAGAATTGATTTACCAGGATGAATTTTAGCACAGTTTGGTCACCCCTGTTAAGAATATTTTTGCTAAACAGAATCAGGGGAGGGAATTACCCCCCCCCGCCCCCTGGGTACGGACCTAAATACAGCCATTTCTCAGCGTTTTGCCCTATTTTATTATTTTCTATTGTATTATGGTGTCCCCAAAATTGGGGCCAATTTTTCGAACAATTGTTTTTTTTGGAATTGTGATTTTTCTTGCATTCCTTTCATTAATTTTTAGAAGTTGACCACTCATTTTGTAGTCAACATTATAGACTACAAAATGAGTGGTTAAGGGCTGAAAATAGATGAAAATCGTAAAGAAAAATCACAATCCCAAAAATAGGTTTGAAAATGGGCACGAAATTTTAGCGCCGTCTACTTTATCTTTCCAAATAATTTCCAATTTTTTAAATAACCTACATTTTTCAAGGTTATTTTTGGCAGTTCGATTGTCTGTAGTAATGCCCTAGGACTCAAATTTCCAGCTGGATGTCACTTGCTGTGTCGCATTGCAAAAGTACTGACTATAATTTAAGGGATTTAAGCAAATCAAAAGCTAAAAAGTCTCAGTTTTGTGTCGAGTAGTTCCTTTTCGCACCCAAACCCTCGTTATACCAAGTACACAATCTATGTGGGTGCTATTTTCCATCAAATACTAATCCATTCCACTCCAAATTTTCTCAGAAAATTTGAAATCGAGTCAGGCCCTTATTAAGCCTGGAAATTGAACAGGGATTGGGATTAGAGAAAACGAGAAGTAATTTGGCAAAAAAGGTTGTCTTTCTCACATCTTCCCAAAAGACACACAAAAGTAGAAAATTTTGGGTTGGGATAGCCCAACCCCAATGGTTGCATGTCTAGGCTGTGTGGAAAGTGGTGTGAAAACACTAGGCTTGTGGAAACCCCAGGGGAATCTTTCCGCGGTTTATTCTCGAGTGTATTCTTGAGTTTTCTGAGAGGATCCGGTCTTTTTCATGCTTCACAAAAACTTGGAACAGTCTGTTAATTTTTTTAATAAACTGGATGTTTTGTTGACCAAATCTGGTTAAAATTCTGTATTCCTGTTATCTGGACCCATTTTACACTTTGAAATTTGAATTCATGTGTAGACAAGAGATGGAAGATGAATAGGGTTGGCGGCTCGGCGCGCCGATTTCGGATTTAATCCGAAAAAATCCGACCTTTTTGAATTTCGGATCGAGCCGAAAATTTCGGATTCGGATTACAGATCGGCGTGCCGCCAACCCTAGAGATCAAGATGCATTCGACTGGCTTGTCAGGAAGATTGCTGCCAACTGTCCTCCGAAAGAAAGCTACTTAGAAGCTAGAATCACAGGGCTGCACAGTTGTATTACAGTCGACTCTTGATTTGAGGACAGCTGAAAGGGGACCCCCAGCAAGCTGTCCTTAAAGTCCGAAAGTCGACTGTATCACGTCCAAAGAAGATCAGAAAGCCGAGGCGAACAACACATGGCGACAACAAAAAGGCCTTTGACGATAGAGATAAGCTTTGCCATACTAGAGCCAGCGAAAGTTCAATAAAATTAAGCCGAATTTCACAAGATTTGCCTTTCTCACATGGCTTTGTCTGGCTGGCTTACTCTCGGTTTATTCTCCAAAATACTCCCTGGAATATTCCCATTGGTGTGCTCCTGAAAACATATGAAAAATTCGTGTATTTTTTCAGGAAAAGTTACAAAGAAGCCTCTATTATTGCCTCTTGCATGTTGCTGTTGTGTTGCAACACATCAATAACAGCTACTGGTCGCCTTGTCCAGCCAGATCTTGTGGATCATAAAGAGGAGCAGGAGCAGCAACACAAATCAATAACTTTTACCACCCTTACCACATGTGTTTTTGATTAGGAAGGCACCATTGCTGCTCCACTCATTTATTAATCTTGCAGCCTTTTGCACTTGCTCCCCACTCCATTCAAGGCTTGCCTCTATGAGTTAGTCCAATATTATCTGGAGTGAAGGTTTGGCGGTAAAAGATCAACTGGGGACGATTTAACTGGGGACCGTCCCCAGTCGACCCTTGCCCTTGGCGGTAAAAAACCAACTGAGGACGATTTTTTTTTAATTTTCTGTATTTATATGTAAAAATACCCATTTTTGCTAGAATAATTTGTTATTCCGAGGGCTTCCAGTAGGCAAAATGTCTTCAGGAATTGGGATCTGAACACAAAATTCCAAAAAGACACTTGGTTGCCGAGTTATAAACATAACTTGGATGATTCTGTTTCAAAATATGAGTAGACCAGGTTGTAACCACATCTCCGCGACCAACATCTTTTTGGAATTCTGCTTTTAGATTCGGATTCCTGAAGACATTTTGTCTACTGGGGGCCCTCGGAATAAAACAAATCCTATCCAAAATAGGTACCTCTACGTAGAAATACAAAGAAAGTGAAAAAAGCCGTCCTTGGTTGACCCTCGTCCAGATTTGGCACCGTCCGACTTTTTTGGCTAAATTCTCTAGTGATTCCTGGTTTTGGGTCTAGTTTTTAAAACCGATCTACCGATAAAATAGTTTCCAACCCACTATTTCAAAATTAAGCCAGCCAAAGTTGTATGTGATCAAACCCACCATTCCAACAAAAGGAACAAAGAAAAGAAGAGGAACAGACCCAAATTCCACTATCAAAAAGATACAAATGGCGGAGAAAAGTTTAGAGGACTGCAACAGGAAGAAGGAAGAATAGAGCAAAAGCCGCCCTGGCTGGGCCATTGGATTATGCAGCAGTGGTGGCGACGGCGGCTTCTCCTCCTACTTTTAATATTTATTTTTTTTGTATTTCGTCTCTGTTGATTGTGTGGGTAGAGCCCCCCACCACCACTGTTTTCTTCTCTACTTTTTTGGGCGCCAAGCTATTTTGCCCACAACAACAGACAAAGGGATGATTAGCTGCTGTTGCTGCTGCTGCTACTACTACTGCTGCTGCGAGTAACAGTTTGCTGCTTTGCCTTTCTTCCTACAAAGTTGTTTTTTATTTTCTTTCCATTTCGGCTTTGATCGCGACTTTGAGTATAAGTTTTTTTGTCACTGGTAGCGGTGTAAGTGGATCCCTTGCACTTCCTCTCATATGTATGTCGTGATGGTGGTATTTTGCCGGCAAGTCGGCGTAGCGCAGTGTTTAGACCAGGAAGACCGGCCAGTTGGAAACGGCCTTTTTTTCAAAATTTTTGTGTTTTTGTGCAAAAATACCCACTTTTGCTAGGATTTTTTTATTCTGAAGATCCCCAGTGGGCAAAATATCCTCAGGAATCCGAATTTATACACAGAATTCCAAAAAAGTTGCTTGGTCACCGAGATGTGACCAAAAGTTGGATGGTCATTGTTTCAGAATGACAGTAATCCAACTTAGGATCATATCTCGGCAGTCAAGCATATTATTCAGATTATGTTGTCAGATTCGGATTCCTTAGGACATTTTCATTGCTGGAGGTCCTCGGAACAAAGAATTGCTACCTCAAGTGGTCAATTCTACCTCAAAGTATAAAAATTTTCAAAAAATAAACATTTCGAACCGACCGCACGTTTTTTTGCACACCTTAGAGCAGCTATGTCTGAAAAGTGATGGGTGGTTAGAGTGCTGCTGAAAAATTGATCTCTATTTCTTAACAAATATTAAACTGACTTATACATTTTTGCAAGAATTTTCGTCGGCACACAAAAAATATTTAGGTATCTGAGCTGGGAATTTCAAAGATACAATAGGCAAAAAAGTAGTCATTGTGAGATTTTCTAAATTTTATACTGAGTGTTCCAAAAGAATTTTAATGGTTCGCATCACAAAATGCCTGCGAAGTGAGCAGTTTTGCCGACCGTGGTAAAAATAACTCAGAAATTGCTAAATTCCTTATAGGGCGTCCTCATGAAAGTGAGCTTTGACAACTTTTTCAAGTCGTAATCAGGCTAGAAAAGATATTTTCAGGATTGGAGAAGTATTTTTCGTAGAATTTTTTGACCGAAATTTAACTTTTTCAACAAAAATTATCGTTTACAATTTTTTTGTACTTTTCTGGAGAATGCACCGCAGCAGTGCCCTTAGGATAAGGCTCCGCCTAGGCCAACCGCCGTCAGCGCCAATTAACACCCACCCATGCTATTGCACCCATAATTTCGGAAATTTTGAGCTTGGCTTAGGCTTAGAGCTTCCTTCGGGCAGGATCCCTGCAAATTTCGTGTATATAGGTCAAGCTAAAACAAAAGAATAATTTTGAAAATGCGAGAGCCAAAGGCCCTTTCGGCAGGACATCCTGCCCCTTTTACTATGTTGTTCCCTAATTACTACTGCATCAGGGCACACCTCTTTTCTAATTTTTTACTGAGGCTGTTTGGGTGTACACCCAAATTTAAGAAACTTCTGGTTAAGAGGTGGCTTGTTTGAGCACCCTTTGGTAAGAGATTATTACGAGGAAAAAATTTTTTGTGCTCGTAAAAATCTCTTAGCAAAAACCGCCTCTTAACAAAAATTTCATTAAATTTGGGTGAACACAAAATTCTTTCAGGCGAAATGTCTTGCAGGAGGATTGTTATTGCCTTTAAATCATAATGTTTTTCCATATTTTACATTACTTAATAATTTTGGAGTCTTTTAATTAAAGTTTTTGTAAGATTAGCCTAGTTTTGTGGCCAAATTTATAGTTTGTTTTTCAACATTTACATCATTTTGTCACATATATTGTATTTGTGATCCTCGCTCTTTTTATTTTTTAAGTGGCTCAAACTAGTTTACCTTGTCAAACTAATTTTTTGCTTCATCAAATTATTTTTTCGCGATCTTTTCATAATGCTAATGTTTCCATTCGACTCTACGTCCCAGGATTGGTGGAAAAAAGACGTTAACCTCTGCGAAAAACACCAGAAAATACTGTTTTTTAGAAGCAGTACAAAAACACCTTTGATTTTGTTGGTGAATTTTGGCCTGATTCTGAAAAACGGTATTTTCTGGTGTTTTCCGCGAAGGCTAAGGGTCATTTTCCGCTAATTCTGGGGCGTAAAGTCGATTAGGAACATCAAAGCTGTCAAAAGGTCACGAAAACATAATTTGGCGAGACAAAACAATTTGACCTTTCTTAAAATTTATATATCAGAAATACGTTTTTGCCTGAAAACGTCCTACTTTTAAACACCTAATATTTTAAGAAAGTCAAATCTCCTTATACTTTTCTAGCCTACTTCTTCCTATTTTCATTAGACTAAGCAATTTTATAAATAAAAATGTCTACGCATAAAAAAGCAACTACCGTATATATTTGAATGGCTAGCCCCCCTCCTAATTTCATAAATGGGGTTTGTGACATTGTGTTTTTGACCCCGAAATATTTATGATGTCTAGGTGTATGACCAGTGAAAATATAGCCGGAGAAATCAGCTACATTTTGAGTGGTCATACTTTTAAGTATCATAAATATTTCGGGGTCGAAAACACGATGTAACAAACCCCATTTTTGAAATTAGGGGGGGGGGGGCTAACTATTGTAGTATACGGTAATTTATGCTGATAAAAACTACATTCCTAAAAAGAGTTTGGCTGAACTGCGGTATAGGGTGCTGGCCTAAATCGCCCATAATGATGTTTTTTTCGTCGTTTTAAGACCTGAAGCGTGCAAAAAACATGCTTTTAGGATTGGGATGACGAAGAAATTTTTTTTCAAAATTATTGATTTTTGCCTGGGGGACCAAGGTAATCCATCTCAGACGGGACCCGATTCTCCAAAAAGGCCAAAAAGATAGAGTTTCTACATAGTTTTGAATACTGGGGCCTACATCATATAGAAGCTCTGGTATGAATACGTGTTTTATGCATCCAGAGCTATTTTCGAGTGATTTATGTCTCAGGTATGTGTGTG